>JAQQAE010022250.1:0-10297 GCA_029823295.1 Pseudamia nigra | reverse complement strand
TTTGGACATGTACAGAGGAGGGATAGTGAATCTATGGGTAGTAGGATGCTGAGGTTGGAACTGCCAGGCAGAAGGTCCAGAGGAAGAGCAAAGAGGAGATTTATGGATGTGGTGAAGGAGGACATGAAGGTAGTTGGTGTGAGAGAAGAAGATTTTCCTCATTTTCATGGTCATTTGTTTTTTTTTTTGCACATTTTGTTGGTTACTTTGTTCATTAATTTTCTTGAGAATTCTGATTATTTTTTTACTCGCTTGTAATTATTTTGGCAATTTGGAAGCATACGCTGCCTCATCTCTGTACATAGAGGAATATCAGCTGCATTGCTCTGATATCTACTGTGTAATTCTAGTGAACAAACTCTACCACTAAAGCTCAAATAATTTTAACAACTCGCGCGACACTTTCACTTTCCCAAAACAGAAATAAATCCATCCATCCATCCATTTTCTAATCTACCAGGTAAAAATAACAACCAGAATGAAATTGAATGACTCAACTCAAATAAAAACTGACAAAATAATACAAACTATATTAACTGTGACATGTAGAACAGTGAGCTGTAAGTTCTTGTGCTTCTGCTGTTTGTCAAGAAGAGTTGGACTTTTTTTTTTTTTTTTTTTGAAAAATGAAAACACTCCTTTTGGTGTTTTTATACTTTTTTTTCATGCATAAACGGGTAAAAAATCCACGTTGTCGTTGTTGTTGCAGGTCACTTCAGGACGGCGTCGGATCAGCGTTACACCGTGTTGGAGCTGCCGTACCTGGGCCGCTCGCTCAGCCTGCAGGTGGTTCTGCCCAGCGAGAGGAAGACGCCGCTGTCCTCCCTCGAGGCCCAGCTCACCGCTCGACAGCTGGCCTCGTGGGAAACCGGCCTGCGCACGACCAAGATGGACATCTTCCTCCCCAGGTGAGCTCGAGGCAGCCCATTAGTCGAACATTGTCGCACTCGGTCCCCGGCAGGAAGAGATGAGCGTATGTCTGGTGTTCGCAGGTTCCGGATGCAGAACCGCTTCAACCTGAGGTCGGTGCTTCCCGCCATGGGCGTCAGTGACGCCTTTAACCCGACAGCAGCCGACTTCACTGGAATATCAGGTCCATCTGTTTTTAGTTGTAATTTTAATATTCCGTGACTTTTCCAGGCCGTTCGTGATCGTGGGAGCCCACTGTGATATTTATTCCTTTTACCAGAACTATCAGTGCTAATGCTGGGCCCTTTGTTTGTGCAGTGGAGGAGGGTCTGTATGTGTCGGACGCCTTCCATGATGTAAGGATGGAAGTGACGGAAGACGGGACGAAAGCAGCTGCTGCCACAGGTAAGAACGGGGGAAAAATGAAAAACCTGGATTATGTGTCAGACCAGACGTGTCATTTTATGCCACGAGTGAAAACTTTGGACACACCTTTTCTCTCCAGTGTGTAGTTGAAGCAAGGTGAGGACCAGGAGCCGGTCTCGGAGCGTTCGTCCAGTCGTTCATGATCTCGGTCGGTCACAAAAAGTTGACCTTTACTCGTCTCCGCTTCCAGCATCTTCTCTCAGTTCGACTCAGTACGAAGGTGTTCGTCTTACCTGTGAAATCATGTAGCCAAACAATCTCCAGATGAGGAAGTTGATTTTGTTTGTGATTTTTTTTTTTTTTTTTAGGGGAAAGTTTCATTTTCACAAGTCAGCTTTCACAAATCAGAAAACGAAGCCTGTGTGTAGTTCAGGGAGGTGCAGAAGTGTGTGTGTGTGCCTAATTTTCTGTCCAATCACCATCATCCCTACCTGACCCACCCCAAATCAGCTGTAGTTTCTAGCGTCCCCATTCATTTTGCCTATGCGTGACCATCGCTCGCCTGCAGATCTAAAACAACGATCTCCTCCACCTCCCCAGCTTCCTGCATTAAGATGAATAAACGGCAATATACAAAACTCTAAAGCATATTTCTTCTGTACTCTAGTTTCATCATATAAAATCATGACACTGGGCTCTGCTGGGGGGCGGGGGGGTTAGGTCTCGGGCGCAATCTGGCACAGATCGTCCCAGAGCATCTCTTGAGCAAAGTCACTGCCTAAATAAAATGCATATGAGGTTTTGAAAATAGTTTTTAATCAGACGAGTGTCCTGACTGAACTGTGTTTTTAAAACATTCTCAGACTCTCCATGATAATTTGATTCAGATTTCATCAGTCTACGTGTAGTGGTTTTGGGTCTAGACCAGGTCAAAGTTTGTCCATGTGGCTGCAGACACCGACCATTGCTCACCTACTAATCTGAAAAATAATCTCCACTTCCCCAACCTCCTCCTCAATCAAGCAAAACGAACGTACAGGTTTAATGTCTTCTGTATTAATGTACAAGGAGATGGTGTGTCCAAACTTTTGACTGGTGTTGTAGGATAACACGAATTGCTACTCGTCACTTTTTTTTTTTTTTATAACAAATGATGTAATGCTGAATGTGTTGGTCTCGCAGCGATGGTGCTTCTCAAACGTTCCCGGGCCCCGGTTTTTAAGGCGGACCGGCCCTTCTTCTTTCTTCTGCGACACCTTAAAACGGGTAACGACAAATTTAACTCACTTCTAACGACGTTTTTCATGCCTCAGCTTGTTTATTACAAATCACACACAGTTTCCCGATTTTTTTTTTTTTTTAAGCATTCCTGTTTCTGAGCGGCCTCGTTTCCAGGCTGCGGTTGATTTTCATGTAGCTTTACATAATATTCAAAGACGGTTCCATGGTGCTCCAGGACTTTTGCTGCACTCGAACCAACTGTTGACCTTTTACATCAGGATTTTGGTTTTTTCATTTCAGTTTAGTTTTATGAATGCAGAAGTGGTTTGACTTTTATCTTAAGGTGTTTTCCTTTATTAGTCCTACAGTGGGGAAATTCACAATTTATATATATATATTTTTTTCTATTTTTTTTAAGTAGGCAACAATATACAGTATGGTCCAGTGGTATAATAAAGTATATGGTATTTGTAAAATATTGCACTGAAATAAGTGAGAGTTTAGAAAGATTTTGACAGATTATCACACATTTCCAACTGGACTTGAATGAACCGAAAATACCCTCAAGGGATTTACAGTGGTATGAAAAAGTTTGTGCACCCCTGACAATTTTTATCATTTTCATTTAGAAATCGGTAGGTGTTTGGATCAGCAATTTCATCTCGATCAATCAAATAACTGATGGACACAGAAATGTATCAGAGGTTTAGTTTGGCTGTTTTATTTAATTTTTTAATAGTTTTTTTTTTTTTTCCTACTGTCTTGGTTTTATGTCTGGCCTGTGTTTGTGTTTGGTCAGCCATGCTGTTTTGTAAAGTATTCTATAAATAAAGATGTTAAAAAACAGAACATGTGCATTTGTGCAAAATATGCATCAAAACTAAATTAGACGGGTTGTATTTGGTTAATGTGTGGAATAAAATAAACTAAATCCACACTGGCCGATCATCAGTACTGCATTGTGTAAAGTAATGTCAGCAGACGCTGGGTGCAACATTAATCTGTGTAACCTTGGACG
Source organism: Pseudamia nigra (assembly GCA_029823295.1). Taxonomy (NCBI): domain Eukaryota; kingdom Metazoa; phylum Chordata; class Actinopteri; order Kurtiformes; family Apogonidae; genus Pseudamia; species Pseudamia nigra. The sequence goes on along the minus strand of JAQQAE010022250.1, from coordinate 6,783 downwards.
TCGTTTTCTTCTCCGTTTCAGGATCCATCTTGTTCATGGGCCGAGTGATGAACCCGTCAGACCAAGCACACTAAACACTCCTCCCCTGACCCCTATTTCACAACCGGTATTTATTTGTGGACTTCAGGAAGAGGGACGATATTTTTGTACATATCTGTAAATAAAATTTTAATACATGTTTTTACATTTTGGTCCTTTTTGTCTGCAGGTCTTTACTTATCATAATAAACACTGCATGCACTTACACTCACACTGTTGTATAACACTAGATTTGGTATGATTTGCTGATATTATTCCAGTGGAACATGCATCTTGACTGCAGATTTATTTATACATACTCTTCTTCTCCTTTCGGCTGCCGCCACAGCGAAATACCAATGATTCGCATGTTTGATATGGCATAGGTTTTTTACGTCGGATATCGTTCCTGACACAACCCTCACAACAAGGGACAAATTCCTTTGATCCTCCCAATATACAACTAAATCTGTATACATTATGTATCAAAGGATCAAAGGCAACAGCAGTGCAGCGTTGCCATAGTACCTTCAGTTAAAGGTATTATGGTCATTTTTATTTCCATGATTATTTTGATCATTTCTTGATTTTTGTGGCTTATTTTGCTCATTTTAAACTTGTTCTTTTGAACTTGTGTCATTGCTAGTTTGTTGCTTATTTTTTGGATATTTTTTCACATTTTTTATTACTTTTTACTCATATTGTTGCATACATTTGACTTTTCTTTGTTTTTTTTTTTTGCTTTTTTCCCCAGTTGTTTGTTTTAATTTTGTTGTTTTTTTTACTTTTAAAAATTATTTTTGCTCATTGTTGAATATTTTGACTTTTTGATGATTTTGTTCTTTGTTGCATTTTTTCCCCCAGTTTAGTTTTTACATTTTTGTTCACCTTTTTGATCATTTTTGCCAGTATTGTTGCTTGTCTTTTTTTTCAATTTCTTGAGTATATTCAATTACTTGATTATTTTATGTTAATTTTACAACTTACTTGGTATTGTTCGGTTTTAATTTCTTGATCATTTTCTTTAATTGTTTGCTCATTTTATTAATCTTTACAGGGGTTTATTTTCTCATTTTGTTGCTTCATTTTCAATATTTTTAAAATGTTCATTTTTCACTTTTATTCTTTTTTTTGACAATTTTTGTATATTTTGCTTCCTTGTTCATTTTTTTCTCATTTTTCATCTTATATTCACTTTGTTGATTTGTTAATCTGTTTATTCACAATTGTCCTTGTATAATTTTGTGAATTTTTGTTTTGTTCTCATTAGTGGGATTACTGAGTCATGCACCAATCCCACTATTGCTGTCTCCAGTCTTTAATCTTCTTCCACTTCTGTACATTTTGTCATGTAACTACTCCTACATTTTTAGTCTGATTCAAACTTCATATGTTTCATCTTATTCAGGACATCTCTGATATCGCTTTTCATAACCCTAACCTTTATCATTTTTAGAATATGAAGTGTTTTTGACAAATTTCTTCCCACAGGAAATTGAGGGAGAACTGTAACAGAATATGTGGTTACCATGGCAACAACAGTACTTTGATCCTTTGATTACTACTCCACTGAATAGTTAATTTAACTCTTGCACCTTTCCAGCAAGTTCAACTACTTTTGACATAAAAATCCCACACAATCTTTTCAGAGACTGAACATTTTCTAGTTCATAGTTGACTTCTGGCCCATTTCTGCATATTTCACATATTTTGGTCATAGATTTTGTATCACATTTTCACTTTTTCATTAAATCATTAATCTGTCCATTCTTATTTTTGATTATTTTGTCCATTTAATTTTTTCCATTTTGTATTTTCATTTTTGTTCAGGTTTTGTTCTCATTTGATTTTTTGTCCATTTTTCCTTATTTCACCTTTTCTTTTGTTCATATTCTCTCATTTTGACCTTTTGCTTGATCGTTTTATTTGTATTTGCCTTCTTTTTTGTGTGGATTCTGTAAAGATGACACCTTTGTTTGCTTAAATTGAACAAAATTGAGTCACATTTCATTGCAAAAGAAATTGGAGCTGCCAGCTCTAACCTAAGATCATTCCAGTACTTTCATGGAAAATAAAGTTTCCATTTCAGAATATTCTGTGCACGTCTCCGAAGTCCAATAAAAACACAGAGTCACATATTTACATAACACTTTATTTACATGGCCCTTCACAGTGTAAAATAGAAACTTTATTCATGGAAATACTTACAAAAAGGCCATTTCCACTGAACATTCTCTTTAAATAGTAACTCTAGCGTTATTTACATCTTTACAGTGTATTCAAAATACTCTTTTGGTAGCGGCCTCTTCACAAACATACAAGTATGGCAGATTTTGGTCCCTGTCCGAGGAGGGAGTGGAAGAGGGCTGCCCCCTGAATCAGAAATCAACTCTTGTTCTGGACCTCAATTCAGATCTTTACTCATTTATTTCAAATATTTGCGTACATTTGAGAATACTGAGCAGGTCTCGTGAAAAGTAATGTAGACTGTGTAGTTTTAAATTAGCATTAAATAAGAATTCTCAAATTTACCCAAGTGCATTCATTAAGAGAGACGGAGTTGGTTTGCGATTCACGGCGGGTGGGGGTTGTTGAAGAAGGGCTGGGGTCAGTATTTGGCAGCGACCAGCACGATGAGGGACAAGCTGGCATCCGACACCTCGATTTCCATCAACGCTTCGTGGGGTGCGGGGTGGGGGGCGACGCGACAACAACAGGTCACTGGTGCAGATCAGCTGTTTGCAGACAGCGATACAAATGGGGGTAGAAGTAGCTCCAATGTTATTGCTGATTGTGATGCATCTGATTCAGTTCCTGAGCTTTGACTTTACCCCTGTATGACACCGCATTGTTCTTAATCACTTTCTGCTGATTACAAAAGTCAAAACAGACTGATTTTACCATATTTGTAAAGAAGGCATGAAACAATGAATGTTAGCTTTTTTTTGTACATCAGGTAAGACATGGTCCTGCTATAAAACTGGGAGTCACCTGCTTATGTTAGGAAAGTAGATTTATTTTTCCACTTTGTCACCAATAGGGGGCACCATCAGACGCCGCAGGTCCACTACATGCGTATTAGATGTGTATTCACATCCGTTAGGCCAGCGGGGTCCAAGATGGCACATTGATTCCTCACGGAAAACTGCTCAGTGGCAATGAAGTGCAAGAAAATGTTTTATTTCCATATTTAATGTGGAAATGTCTTTTTGTGCATCAAATGGCACATCAGCTTCAGATTTTAGCGACCGTTTTCCAGGTTATGGCACCATCTGATGATGTCACACAGCTGGTCCGCCGTATGCATATTAGCCATGTATTCATATCCATTAGAGCAGTGCTGTGTCATATGTAAGATCCCAGGTAGTGTCCATTCACCCTCGATGGGAACCTGCTCGGTGGCTGTGATTTCTGCGTTATTCAGCCCACTACAGGCGTACCCCGTGGTTCCACCGCTCTCCCTCCCACGCCTTCCCGCTCAGACTGTGCACTGTGGGGGACATCACAGATTTTAAAGCCTATTTTTGAGCGTTTTGGCAATTTAAAAATGTTTCCATACTCCACGTTATAAAAATATGAATAATAATTTCTGACTTTTTTTTGCAGCGGTAGGTGTCCTGTCAACAGTTTTACATGCATCTCTTATTGTGGTCTATGGGAAATATGCTTTCTGAACGGAATGTAGCACCGATGGGGGAATTGGAACTAGCTTCAAATTTTAGCAGTGATCTGGTTTCCGGTTCTTATGATTCTTCCATGGATTGGAGACATACAATGATAGTTATTTCAAAGCCAAAACCATTGATGGCTGCAGCCTGACTTTATTATATATTTATATACGGGCCAGCCTTTACAAAATAGTAATGTTTATTCAATATGAAATAATCTTAACCTTCCATTTCACTTTAGTTTGAAACGCGAGTGGTAGAAAGTAGAATCTTTGCACGTGTGAAGAGCAAATCATTTCGGGACCGAGATGCAATTGCACTTTTGCATCAGCAGGAGGCGCTATCTGATGTCAACGAGCTTGTAGACTGTATCCAAACTAAACATGTATTCATGTTCTTGTGCATTAGCCATGAGGAGTTAGGGTCCATATCCAAACCGAAATAACACTCATCAGTGCAAATGCGTACACTGTAAATGGCTAATATACATATCAAACACAACATCAGATGTTGCCCTCTACTGGTGACAAAGTGGAACCGATAAATCTAACTGATTAGAAGTTTTACTGCAGTGCCATATATCTTACCTTATGTACAAATAAAACTAAAGTAACATACTTGATTGTTTTCTATCCTCTTAAAGCAGCAGTCTGGTAGGGGTTTGATGTATTGAGCCGTGCCCATTTGAAATCACAGCAGTGGAGTGCTTTCAGTTAGTGGAGTGTAGTTTAAACAGAACAAGTCCAACACTAAAAAAGTGCATCCTTCTGTCTCCCGCATAAGAAAACGCAGAAGTTAATTTAAGACCAAACATGGGGGTGGGGGGAGTGTATGAATGAGAAAGGCATGTGGAGGAGAAAAGTGCCTCACGTGTCCACTGGATCCCACTTGACCCTGAGTTTGGCTGAAAATGTGCACACATACACACATACACACATACACACACACACACACACATACAGAACCTGTCATAACATCAGAACTCAAACATAACTGAATATTACACTGCAGGTGGCATTCGGTTCCCCTACACCTGCAGGCCCTCATTTAACTCCACCTACACTGCGAGTCAAAAGTTTGGACATGCCTCTTTCGAATGTATTATTTCAGCATTGTACATGTATACTGAACTACAGGGCGCCTACAGTCATGTTTTCTATTTCCCATAAGCTATTATCTTGTCACAAAAATATTATTTATTTAGCTTTTAATGCTGTCTATGTGCAGGAGCCACAACAATTTCATTGTATGACATTCCAAGATGAAAATAAAACTTAGTTTGTTCAGGTTTGTCTGCAGCTAAAGACTTAATATCTTGTGCGAGTAGATACCTCACTCGCACAAGGAATTTTAAAAACGTTTATGGTCATCACAGTCAAAACATGATGTGACTATGGTTTTTTTTGTAAGTACATATCTCACTTGCACAAGATATTATCTTGTACGAATGAGATATGTACATTTCATTCCCACAAGATAAATCTCATTCACACTAAATAACTTGTTTGGAGTGACAAAAACCCCCACTGAAGGGGCTCTGCACTGAAGACATCCCACCTCTGAAAGAACATGAATTGAAAAAAAAAAGTGTTAAACAACAAAAAAATAATTTGTGCCATTTCTTGCCTTCTTAATGTGCTTTAGACCATCAGTCATGTGTAGAGGAAGGGTGGGTCAGAGTCAGTAGCCCTATTAGTGCTACTACAACTACTGTACAAATCCATATTACAGCAAGAAATAGTCAAGAAGACAGAAGGTCCATCATTACTTTAAAAAAATGAAGGTTAGTGAATCCAAAAAATGTCCTGAATTTTGACTTTGTCCGCAATGCAGTCGCCAGGACCAACAAACGCTACCTGAAGTTTGTTAAATTGGTGATTTCGGAGGCTGGTAATTGTAACAGAGTTATCCTCTGCGGCAGAGGTAGCTCTTGCACTTCCTATCCTTGGATGGTGCTCAAGAGTGAGTTTCATTACAGTGTTTAATGGTTTTGGCGTCTACACTTGGAGACACATTCCAAGTTTTTGTTATATGGATTTGTACAGTAGTTGTAGTGGCACTAATAGAGCTTCTGACTCTGCAATCTGCACTTCCTCTCTGACAAGAAGCACATTAAATGTTGGCAAAGTATCTAGCAGGCAATCATTGTGGTGGGCCAATATGAATGATTAAACGGGTGACGTGGCAGTCAATGTGGCTTACAGTTGTCAAGTAGTATGTCTGTTCTTTTCTAACCTGTACCAGGTGTTGAAGGAATCTGAAACGCAGGCTGTCTCTCCTCATATATAGCAGACTGCTACAAAGGATTAGCTACTGGCCAATTTGCCAACATCATAGACAGAACTTTTAAGAAGGCGAGACATGGCACAAATTAAGTATTAATTCATCTGTAATTTAAAAACCATTGAAGGTGTCAAAGCTTAATGTGGCTACTTTGGACAATCTAAGACAGAGGTGTCCAAACCTTGCTACAAAGGGCAGAGACACTGCACTTTTTCTTTCCAAACAGTCTCTTCAGCAGGCGATTTGATTGAGCTCCTTCCCACTGGTTGTTCTTCAGTGAAAACACCTGCTTCAGTGAGTAGCTGGAAAGAAAACCTGCAGCGTCTCGGCCCTTTGTGGCAATGATTGGACACCCCCGGTCTAAGATATAAAACACCTTTCACCTTGTCCACTGCATAATTCTATACTTGGCCTTTCACAGGTTGGATGCCTCGAGTATTAATGTTGAAAATAATAAATATCCTGAAAAACCACGGGAGGAGAAGGCGTGTCCAAACTTCTGACTGGTAACATACCTGTTGCACAGATTATTCACTACAGATTTTGTGGTGATCATTTGTTGATTTTCAATCAATAAATGCTCTACAGACCTTCCAAAAAAATCTCATTGCATAGGGAAACACTTCACCTGTAGCAACGCCCCTAGAGGATGTGTGTGGAATGCACCGTCCGGGGTCAACACTGCTTTAGTTCATACTGCGTTGAAACCATCGAGTCCACTGAAGAGGTGACACTCCGAGGGCTGGATGCGGTCTTGTCAGGTCTCAGTGGTTACAGGAGGAAGGAGGAAAGGGTGGGCGGCGGGGGTGAGGGT
>JAQQAE010022249.1:0-10297 GCA_029823295.1 Pseudamia nigra | reverse complement strand
TACATGTGATTCTATCTGAAAATACTAAGCAAATACATTTTTTTCATGGTTCATCATGGTCTCAAACATTTTATTTGGATCTTCTAGTAAGTAACGTGATGATCCATCTTTAACTTTTTGCTTCGTTATTAAGACATTACTGAAAATAATCCAACAAATCACTGTCGTCCGGGGCTTGATTGACATGTCACTATGGTAACAACTCGCTAGTGAAGTCGGACCGATTCGGATCTTACACTAACGACACCATAACATGACTTTGTTTGACACTGTGTGGTGAAGTTTTCCTGCATCAGTAAGCTAGCGGCTAATATTAGCGTCCCATGAGTACCCTGGCATGAACGTTTGTCCAAATATGGTCACATCCTGTTTTTGGCTCCAAAATGGCAGCCAGGAAGCGACAACCTGATTGACCTCAAAACAACCTGTCAGAAACTAATGGGTGACGTCACGGTCACTTAATATACACAGTCTATGGAAGCAATTAGGTTTCATTTTTCACTGTCAAAAGTTTTAGAACACCCCAATTTTTCCAGTTCCTATTAAAATTCAAGCAGCGTAATGTTTTCTGCAACACTGTTCAAATAATGCTCACGAGGGTGCGGTACCACAGGCTGCTCTGATGCAGGACACGGGGGCTTTAATTAATCAAGCAAACTTGTGACATGTAGGAATTAGTTGCGCCAACTTTCAGGTAAGTGAGTTAATTATAGAGCGTCTTTCAAGATAAAACCCACAAAGTGCTTTACAATCGAATGCTAAAAGAATAAACTGTACAAAATCATAAAAGACAAAGTTTAAAAAGACGTGTTTTTAGCTGCTCCTTCACAGAGTCCACACATGTCAGAGAGACTTCCACAGCTGCAAACGCTCCTTCACGTTTAGTTCTCAGCCACAGACGGCGGACCCTGGTCAGATGACCTCGGGGTCGTGCTGGTGATGTAAACACTCATGGATGTAGGACGGTGCTTGTCCATGTAGGGCTCTGAGAGTCAAAACCAGGACCTTAAACTGGACCCTGGAATGGATCCAGTTTAAGCCAGTGCAAAGAAATCACAAGCTTTTTTTTTGCCCTCTGGCAGTTCAGCACGTACCTTCAAGCTATTTACTCGACTGGATCTGCTTGAATTTCTAATAAAACTGGAAGAATTGGGGTGTTCTAAAACTTTTGACCAGTGGCGTATCCCAACGCCACCACACAACAGGGACTACGACTGTACGTCTATAAATTTAACCGTGCTCTTCAAGAGTAAAACAGTAAAAAATGAGTTGTCGTCAACCTTTTTTTGACTTGTGAAGGTTGATTTTAAATCTGTCGTCATAATTCACTCGGCTCTGAAAGGCAGTTTTTTTTTCTTCCCCAAAATGGCTCAAAACTGGATGGGATGGAACTGAAACTACGACTGTCTACAGCGACAAGATGAAAAAGAATAAATATGCAAGAGTCCCAGCCTAAATTCACACCATAAAACCCCTCCATACAGGACAAACACACTCGGACTCCAAACGACGACGTCGACACAATCACTGAACGGTGACACAGATGTAAAACTGTCGGCTCAGTTAACGTGGCTGGATTCTTAAAATCCATTTTTTCATCACGAGAAAAAGCGTGACAATCTGAGGATGTGTTCAGACTATCCGGGCGCTGATTCTGTTCCTCAATGACGTTCACGCTTCCTTTCGGGGACTCGACAGTCTCCCTGAGCCGCAGACCTTAAACATCTGCTCGCCTGGTCAGTGTCGCAGACCTCTCTGCTCCTATTGGTCAACCTCACAGCGAGAATCCTGTCATGGAAAATTCAACATGTTGGAGTCGTGATCCGATGCGAGTTAACACGCACGGTATCACGTTGGACAAAATAAGACTACTGGTCATCTGGCCTGACGCCCCGGTGTCATTTCAGATGGAAACCGGCGTCCCTGTCGGTCACGTGGTGCCAGAATTGGACTCCTTGAACGTCATTTGGGGAAAATTCTACCATGCGTCCGTTGGCTGCGACTAGAGCCGAGAGGCACTTTAAGGAACAGTCGCTGATCCTAACAGCTTCTGATCTTTTTAGGCGGTTTGCGTTGCGTCGGGTGACGAGGCACTGACAGTCCTGAAGCCCGACAGCGCTGCATGATCTCATGCGTGAGTGAGTGATTAAGTCAGCCTGTACGTGCAAACGTGAGTGCATGTCTGTGCTTGTTGCCATGGTAACGTGGCTGCAGGTTGGGGTGCCCCGTAGACACCGTTTACGGCTCACGACCAGGCCAGAAGACCTTGCCTCCTGGGAGCGGCAGAGCCATTTCTAGGCCAAAACACGTTGCTTTGCAGCTGGACACATCTGTCCACACATATGCTGGCTGAGTGTGAGCAATCACGTCTTCAGACGTGTGTGTGTGTGTGTGTGTGTGCTGGATTTGTGATTTCTTAGTGACCTCCGTGTTACGAGGAGGAGCTGTTTTGAACTGAAATTGCTGAGGTGGAGGAGTAAACAACCTACTACTGACCGTTGATGTGACATGACGGATCAAATGACCCTAAACATGTCATGAAATGTCACTAAAGATGTGGATCAAGGCAACAGGTGAGTTTCACAACCACATACGTACGTACTGTATATATGCATCAAACGTACCTATAGTTAACCTGTCGTGTGCATTTTCATTATGAGATCACTTTCTCTAAACCTCTTAAACCCCGGCACCCCCAGATACGGGGGCTATAGGGAAGTGGGGGGGGCTTCTTTAGGATCGCTCCACATTTAAAAGCATAAAACAATGCACTAATCATGAAAAGAATATATTCATACTGTACATCAAATCAAACAGGAGAAAGTCGTACTTACACACATCACACACAACCCCAACATCAAATGTCAAAACCCTGGAATAGAGGCTCGGGTTTAAAAAGTTAATAATGACAGAAAATACATAATAATAAAGAAAATGAATCTTAGCAGATAACATTATATCAGTCTCTGTGTAAGGTGACGTCAACATGGGGACAAAAGCTGAAGAGAAAGGACAGTGTTAGGTTCGTCAAAAAGTTTTTTAAAACCCATTTAATGATAAGAAGAAGACTGTTTTTATTTATTTATTTTTGTTTAACCTTTATTTCACTAGACAGATTAGGAACGCATACTTATTTACAAGTATGGCCCTTTGAAAGAGGAGGAAAATTAAATTTAAACAAACAAGACCAGCTGTTTACTGATCAGTATGATGTGAATCCAGGTGAATAAATACAAGTGGGGAAATCTGTTGCACTTTTTTTCCAGGGTTGGAGATATTGTGACTTTCTACAAACAACAACTTTCGTGTGTCGCATAATAATTTGTGCCAAAATCCAATATTCTGTGGACTGACGAGACAAAAGCCGAACTTCCTGTCCCGTCCGGTGCAAAACGAACGCAGCGTTTCATATAAAGAACATGACACCAACAGTGGGATGTGATGGCGTGGGGCTGCTTTGTCGCTTCGGGACTTGGACGACTACCAGAAAATCCTGAAGGAGAATGTCTGGACATCAGGTCATGACCTCAAGCTCAAGCACGTTCGGGTTATGCAGTAGCACGATGATCCTAAACACAGCAGCCACAGTCCACATCCAAAAGGCTCAAGCCAGCGTTAAAGAAATGAGAAGCTGTGGCGTGACCTCAGATAAACCTTTCATCCTCAAAACACCCCACAATGTGGACGAAATCAGGCAAAACTCCTCCACAGCGATGTGAGACTTCCTGCCAGCTGGCAAGGCTTGGGGCGGGGGGCATACTTTTTCACTTACGGGCAGGTACGTCTGGAGAGATTTTCCCCATGAAACTGCATTTTGGTTACCGTTGTCTAATATTAAAATGAGTTTGATGTTCTGAATCCTTTGCGACAAGTACATAAAATAAGTCCTCAGGAAGGGGGCGAATGCTTTTCACAGCACTGTATGTTCCTTATCTAGAAGCATAACCGCTAATGAAAAAACACAAAAGATGAGCATAAGTTGGCTGGTAATTTGGGACACCGTCCAGTCCTCTCTGCGTCCCCTCCACCGCTATTGGCCCTGGAGTGATTCCAAGCTTCCCGTTGGCTCACGTCTGTTGTTTCTGTGTGTGTTAATACGAGGCAGGGCATTAGCCTTGTATTTGCATGCACAAAATAACTAATGTAATTAACTCTGAGGGAGTTTTGAACACTGCAGGAAAGGGCCAGTGGGGGAAAACAAGCATGTGTCACAAAAAAAGCAAAAGAGAGAAAGAGTGGACAGAGAGACGGAGGCAGCTGGAGGAGGCATGAGGAGTCAAATTTAGAGGGAGGAAGCAGCGAGCAGTCGGTAGGTTCCCCTGAGCTAAATGGAGCTGTGTGTGAATAATTTACCCCTACAGGGGAGAGACCCTAAAGGCCGAGTGGACATCTGGTAGAGGACACATCAGGGTGATCAGTCTTAGTATTTAGCATCGTGTACTCTGGGTGCACGCGGTGCATTTCCTAGCAGACCAGAACGAAAGCAGACCGCTATCTCAACATTCACTGCACACACAAAACACAGCGCAGAGACATAATTCATACAAGCCAACAACAAGTATATCTGAACCTGATCAACAATGGGCCTGGGAAATTGCTTTGTTAGAGCTGCAGAGGAACATGCAAGACAACATTAATCATTTAAATAGTGCAGAAACTAAGTTCAAAAAGAAAGCTGTAGCTGGGCTGGTTAAGCGTGAGCTTAAATAACTCAGTAGTATCTGTATTTTTAAAGCCTACCCCCTACTTCCAAAATGTAAGTGAAAGCAGAATACAATAAGCAGCAAATGCTTTTCAACCTGTATTCAATAGAATACACTACAAAGACAACATATTAAAGCAAGAATGGGATACAATTCACCTACAAAGCTTCAACAATTATTTTCCTCAGTTCCTAAACGCTTATTGAGTGTTGTTAAAAGGATAGGTGATGGAACAATGTGGTAAACATGACCCCGTCCCAGCTCTAATGGAACGTGTTGTTAAAAGAAAAGGTGATGGAACACTGGTAAACATGACCCCGTCCCAGCTCTAATGGAACATGTTGTTAAAAGGAAAGGCGACGGAACACGGTGGTAAAGATGACCCCGTCCCAGCTCTAATGGAATGGGTTGTTAAAAGGCGACGGAACACGGTGGTAGACATGACCCCGTCCCAGCTCTAATGGCACGTGTTGTTAACAGACGACCAACAGGCTACCGTTGTCGTTTTCACTGCTGAGCACATCCCAAACTGAGGTACGTACAAACGGTGAGCGTATCACCCTGTAGGGAAATGTTCAAGCACAGAATAGTCATGAATACTGGAACCGGCTGCACGTTTCTGATTCTTCCCTCGTAATGTGAGCGGCTGTGCTGGAATGCTCCTCCTCCTCGTCCTCCTCTTCCTCCTCCTCCTCCTTCTCTGTTCGAACTCCAGTTTCTTCCTGCTTCCACCACATTCGCATTCATTCGTTCCCACTGCTGAGCTCAAAAGCCCGGCGATGCGCAGCGGCGGCAATTTTTCCCCTCGCCAATTTCCTTCATTCACTGTCGATTTGATTCGAGACATGAAAGGCAGCGATTTTCCCCGTTTCCGGATGAGAGAACTTCAAAAAGTGGGAGTACAGTGGGCACAGCTGCGCCCGCTCCGTACGGAGTACAGCGCCACGTCACAGCATTAATATGAACACGCCGCGTACAGTCGATCAGCTGTCAAAAGTTTGGAGACACCTCGGCTGAAGCCAAAGATGTAAAACAGAGGTGCCAGAATGCTTGTTAGTTGGCAGAACCTTTACAAATGGAATTAGAATAAAGTTTATTTACGTCTGTCGGGGAAACTCGTATACAGGAGGTCCTCGGGTTGCGGACGAGTTCCGTTCCTAGGCTGGCGACGCAACCCTAATTTCTGCGTACGTCGGAACTACCCCCTAAATACCTGTTAAATCTCTAAATAACTATCCAAATACCATATTTCCCTGATTAAAAGTCACTTTTTTTGACTTGTATTTTGAATAAATTCGACTATAGGATGCTTGAGAGGAGACGAGCCGCGAACTCTCCCTACCGGCATCAGGCGCGTTCTCCGAACAGACGCGACCTGTTCTGTTCTCCGACCTTTTGTTGACATCCAGCTTCGTTTCCATGGTAACGGCTTTCCTCTTGGCTGGACCAGCGTCGCTAGAAGATCCCGCTTTCTTTTTTTGGGGCCATGATGTGAAAAAGGCGAGGATACCGACAAATTTACAGAGCACAAACACAGACTCTGACTGGAGACAACATGGCGGACGGGGCTCAGGCGTCGTAAAGTGGAAACGGCGTAGGTCGAGTACCGCGTGACCCCAGGACGACCTGTATTCAGCTCATTCACTAGGCCTGAAAGATATATTTTTTATTGGTTATTCCTCCGTTTTTTCTGGTTACTTGCTTCATTTTTGTGCATTTTCTTGTGTAGTTGTGTCATTTTCTTCAGTTTCTTGGTTATTTTGTTCATTTTTGTCACTTGTTTTGATTATTTCCTTCACATTTGCTCTCTTCCCCATTTCTAACTTTCTTAATAATTTGTACATTTTTTTAAATTAATTGTCTTTATGCCAATTTTTACTCAGCATTACTGCCAATAATGGGTTTTACTGAGGTTTTCACGAGTAACTCGATAAACACAAGAAATTAACGGGTTAACATGCACCGTTGGAAATAATGGAAATAAAGAACATCCCTGTAGGAGAGGCGGGGCGGGGCGAGGCGGGGCGGGGCGGGGTCCAAACTTTTGGCTGGGGTCAGAATAGTGGAGACAGTACTCACCTGTTTCCAGTTGTCAAAAACGATGACTTTGCTGTCCTCGTCGTCCACCGTCACGGAGCACTCGTAGCCTTCACCTGCAAAACAAACGGCACGTGACACACGTCAGCGACATGTCGGCTGGTCCTCGAACGCACCGCCCGGTGCCCGCCTTGGACAAACGGACAGTTTCCTGCCACAAACGCGTCACCGGAGGGAAAAATATTCAGCTTTCGGTGAGGACTTTTCTCGTTGAGCAATAAAAACTCTGGTTGTGAATGAGAGCAGGTCAAACCTTCATTTAAATATGAATGAACGCGTCCACGAGGATCAGCATTAATGTCAAATCATTATTTTTTTTTTTAAGCTAAAAGGCTGATTTTGGGTCCTGGGTCAACGTTAGAATAGACATCCGAGATAAATCAATGTAAAAGACAGAACATGAAAATTAAAAAAAAAAAAAGGTGCAAAAAGACAAAAGCGACAAGGAAAAAAAGAAGATTAAAATAATCTAAATGATGCAAATCACACAAAAGACGCAGTAGCATAAAAATGAAATGACAAAAAAAATGCAGTGGATGCAAAAAAATAAAAAAATAAGATCAACCGAGAGGGAACAGAAATAATGAACAAATGATCAAGAAAATGAACAAGAGTCAAGAAAATGAATGTAAGTAAATAAAATAATCAATAAAATGAACAAAAACATAAGCACAAATCAACAAAATGACCCATAAAATGAACAAATAATGAACAAAACAATCAATAAAATAAACAGAAATGAACTAAATAACAGAACAGTGAACAAAATAAGCACAAATAAATAAAGTTATCCACAAAAGTGACAGAAATGAAGAAATAATGAACAAAGTAAACTATTAAAGACAAGTACAAATCAACACAATGATCCATAAAATGAACAGGACTTAATAAATAAGGAAGAAGATATTCCATAAAATGAAATATTAAATGGGATAACAGGAAAATTAACAAAAAAAAAGAACAAATAAAAATAAAACAAACAAAATAGTCATGGCAATAAGAACAAAGAAAGAGAAAAATGAACAAAAAAGGAACTGAAATAACAGAAAAATTAGGAAAATAACAGCAAAATGAACAAAATTACCCATAAAAAGAACAAAATAACCCATAAACAAAGAAAATAACTCATTAAATGGAAAAAATAAGACACAAAACCAACAACGCAACCCATACAATGAACAGAATAAGTCATAAAATGGACAAAATCACCCATAAACAAAGAAAATAATGCATTAAATGGAAAAATAAGACACAAAACGAATAAAATAACAGGAAAAATTAGCAAAATAACAGCAAAACTAAAAAAATTGAACGAAATAACCCATAAAAGGAACAAAATAACCCATAAAATGGACAAAATAACCCATAAACAAAGAAAATTACTCATTAAATGGGCAAAATAAGACATAAAAAGACCAAAAAACCCATCCAATGAACAAAATAAGTCATAAAATGAACAAAATAACCCATAAAACGGACAAAATGGAGGAGGAGACGCCGTTTAGAGAACCCTTCCCCCGCTCATCACTACACACTCTGATGTGGACGTTTAGTGGACACTATGTACCTGTGTCACCATGGCAACCACCATGACACTCTACGTCTGGACACATGACGGGAGCGAGCGCTGACTTCCTTATCGGGACTGATACCACATATGCATCCATGCTGTCATTATCTCACGTCTGCCCTCCCCCTCAGTGGGAGAAAATGTAATTGCCCCTCGGGAACAAATAAAGTATCGGTTGAAAATGACCCATAAAACAGACAAAATGACACAAAAAATGGTTAAATGATCCATAAAATGGACAAAATAATCCATAATATGAACAAAACAACCCATAAAATGGACAAAATAACCCGTAAACGAAGAAAATAACTCATTAAATGGAAAAAATAAGACATAAAACAAATAAAGTAAGAGAAAAATTAGCAAAATAACAGCAAAATGAACAAAAAAACAGCTCCATCAGCATCAACGCGCATCGATCGGAGACGAGTAACAAACGCTGCCTTTAACTCGGACCTGGTCCGGGAGCGTGTGTCGGGTCGACCGTTTGGTTCATTTATGTTCATTTGCTGGATGATTTTCTTCACTTTTGTTGATTCTTGATTATTTTGTTGGTTATTCGGTTCACTTTCTCGGCTACTTTGTTCATTTTGTGGCTCATTTTGTTCATTTTAGTCATTTTTTTGCTCACTTTGTCATTTGTTTTCATCATTTTGTTTGATTGGTGGCTTATTTTCTTCAGTTAAGTTCATTTTCTTGATTATTTTGATCTTTGTGTTGGTTATTTCTATCATTTATGTTCTTTCCGTTAATATTCTTTATTATTTTGTTCAATTAGTGGGTTATTTTCTTCATTTTTGTTCATTTTCTTGACTGCGTATTTCTGTGGACTACTTTTTCATTTTTGTGACTATTTTTTTCACTTTAATTTCATTCTTCATTTTCTTGTTTACTTTGTTCATTGAGTGTCTTATTTTGTTTATTTTTGTTCATTTTGTCAATTTTCTTGATTACTTCGTTCCTTTTGTGGCTGATTTCCTTCACTTTTGTTCATTTTAATTGATTATTTAATTCGTTTTCGTTAATATTTCTTGATAATTTCCTCATTTTTGTTCATATTCTGGATTATTTTGTGCATTTGATGAGGTATTGTACAGAATGTGGACTATTTTGGCCTATTGACCAGTCATTCATCTTGCTCACTCGTGTATTTATTTTCATTCATTTTTGTTTTGCTCGTTTTGATTCTGTTAACGCAGTGCTTACGTTCTCCGAGAATTCCTTTCAATAAATCAAAATTAAGTAAACAAAAATTCAGCGTTTGTCCTCATCTTATATTTTACACTTAAACAGAAGGAAACATAAAACTGCTGTGCTCGGTAGATTTTCGAATTCGGCTCCAGTGGAGACGCCAGGTTACTTTTTTACTTTTTGAGCCAAAAAAGTCTGAAAGCACTGACTTAGCACCTGGTTCCCTGCGGTGATCAATCCGCATCCAGAAGGAGAGCACCGCGGCGTACGTACTCTCTGAAGAACTGCATTTTCTGTCCGTTGGTGATGCATGAAGCTGCTGCACAGCGTGGACAACAATGAACACTGTAACCGGCTGCGTAGGCGTCTTCGACCGACAGTGACCGATAGGCGCGATGGTGGGCTAGTAAAGGACCTGACTAACTCACCACAGCAGACAGGAAATGACATTAAGGCTGTGTTATGGAACTTTTAAAGAGCAAAATACAGCCAAATTGGACACATTCTGTGGCACATGAAGAAACTGTAGAGTTTTATGCTATGACCTAGCTTTATTTCACCGTTTTTTGTAACTTGGATGGTAGTTTCCGCCTGAATGAAGGTACCATGGACACAAAACTAGGTCCCTGCTGTGTGTTTGCTGATTCTGGACCAGTCCGGTGTCTGTGTTGTTTGTTGTTCTGTCTCTACTCTTTTCTTTTGTCTCTCCTCTGTCCACTAACCCCAGCCGGTCCAG
>JAQQAE010022248.1:0-10297 GCA_029823295.1 Pseudamia nigra | reverse complement strand
AATCCATATATAAGGCGCACCTTTGATTTTTGAGAAAATTAAAGGATTTTAAGTGCGCCTTATAGTCCGAAAAATACAGTACAGATAACAGTTCATCGCCCACAATGTGAATAATGACAGTGATTTCAAGCTTGGTCGACTGTGTTATGATCATTGACAACCACGTGAGCATGCCACAAAATCTAAGTCAATGGTCAGTTCTGCGCAGATGCCCAATCAAGTGCAAATTTGGGAGTGGTGCATGTATATATATATATATAACTTGGGTTTATAAAAGCAAATTCTGAAAAATGACAGTTTCACACTTCCTTCCATGCCAAGCCTGACACAAAACCAACAAGAATGGGCCGTGGGCGTGCTGGGGTCTGGTTTGGAGTTTTGAGGTGTCCGGATGGGCACCCTGACAACGTCACACTCTCCTGGCCTACATTCTCATCTAATGTGTCACGGACTGAACACGTGTGGGACATTCTGGATCGTTTTGTCCACGTTCACAGGGCCACACTCTGTATTGATCCTCATTCTCATCCAGAACTATTTTCATGTACTTTACTCAGTGTGAACATTTTACTCCTCATCCTCCTTTTTTGGTTGAGTATATTATCATAGTACAATTTGATTCTTAAAATGAGAACAAAATTTTGTGATTTTAGTTTTCATTCGAAGCACAGAGAGTTGCCATTAAATCAAGGTTTGAACAAAGGCAATTCAAAATGACATTCTACATTATGAAAAATGAATAGTGCTGTGTAGTTTTCATAGAACTACGCAAACACCACACACTACAGTCAGTTATAGCACGTGATTCATGCTGTGCTGGCATGATACCCCACATGCCACATTCTGTGATTTTAAATTTGGATCCCTCATAAACATGAACTCAGTAGTTTCATCTTTTTAATTTGCATGGGAGGAATCAGCTACTTTTGACAGGGTCCTCGACAACCTCATTACACTGGTGTTTGTAAAAGCACAAGTTCCAACCGAAAACAGCAACGCCACAGTGATTACACCTTCACTAACCTAGAATCATTCTGAATATCATTATTCAGAATTTGCATCATTGACTATGTTTACATGTTCACACTGTCACATTTCCCCTCCTTGTTCTGAAAAAGACACCATTCGGAATGCACTGTTTACATGGCCAGTGAAAATGAATCTCCCACTGATATTCATGTTTGCACCCAGCTGTTCACACCCGGATTGTAAGCGGGGTTTTTTTCAGTGTTTTTCACTGTCTCTTTCTGTTTCTTTCCTTCAAACGTGGTCCTGAAAAAGTCCAATTTTTGATATGCATTTGTATCTAAAACCCTGCTGATTAAGGTTTGAAGCAGGTGTGTCATCCTCAGGACACCCACGTGGACCCGACGTGATCTTTGTCTCTGACACAAATGACCACAACATACTAAGGAAATGCATTTTCTTAATATGCTGTATACATATATATATACCTTTTGAATTGTAGTTGGGACCTTGTTAGTATTTTGTAGTTAGTATCTTGTGTTTTCTTTTACTGTGTTTTTTGTACACGGTCCCTGTCAAATAAAATGAAACTAAATTAAGATAAACTAAACTAAGCCTGTCTAAATAACTAGATAAATACCTGCATGTCCCATGTCTTATTTGGGAAATACTCCATGTGTTATGACCCCCTCGTATGTGATATATTTGTATTTTTGTGTTGCTCTCAGTCCCTATGTGGAATGCCTTTCTCCTGTGTGTGTGTGTGTGTGTGTGTGTGGGTGTGTGTGTGTGTTGCAGGTGGACCCAAGAAGGATGGTGTGAACTTTAAAAAGGATGCCATCAGATGACAGTCCTTGCTTTCCTCTTCTTGTTTCAACTCCACTGTGCTTTTCTGATATTGATTCGACCTTGTGATTTTGCTTTAGTTTGGTTTTTGACTTAAAATTTTGCAGATTTTGGACTTTGTAAATAATTCCATGTATTATTGCAAATACTTACTACTCAAAATTTAGCAGTCCTGGTAGTGGAAGGGGTGTAGAAGCTATTTTTGTTCATGGTTAGGGAGCTTAGATAAGACACTTGTTTTTTTGTTTTTGTGAGGTTATTTAATGTGGGAACAA
Source organism: Pseudamia nigra (assembly GCA_029823295.1). NCBI lineage: Eukaryota > Metazoa > Chordata > Actinopteri > Kurtiformes > Apogonidae > Pseudamia > Pseudamia nigra. Next base: position 8,210 of record JAQQAE010022248.1, on the reverse strand, counting down.
GGTTGGTTTTGTTTGTTATTTTGGCTGTGCTCATCCTGATGCTTTGTACGACTATTGCTGTTAATAAATGTATTGCTTGCACTGAAAATTCACTGGTCCTCCTCGGGAGCAGGAAGCAGGCGAGTCTCACATGCTACATGCAGGTAACGCCTACGCCGGCTGTGACACATTCAGAATAAAGACAAAAATTGAGAATATCCGATTGGAATATGTTGTTTATATGACACCTGTCAAATTAAGAATATTGCTTATATGAAATAATAGGTGAATATTAGTGTGCCTGCAATAAAAAATACAATATATTCTAAACATTGTTTCCTTCCCACATTATATATATTCTACAGGCCAGATGGGATGTTCTGGTGGGCATGATGTGGTCTGGGGGTCACTCGCTGAAGATCACTGCTCTATACTGAATCTAAGGATAAAATAAAAACAACAGATGTAGCTAATTACTGGGCCAGTTCTTCTGATAAAATAAAATAGTAAATTAATACCGTGAGAATTCGACAAATACTGCATGTAAAATATTCCTCTCTTTCAGCGTGGAGCAGTGTCGTGGAATACTGCAGCATCAGGTCAGGAAGTGAGCACAGTGCTCTTTTTGTTTGTTGCAGCCCCCTCAGTCCACAGCGTCCTGGTTAAGCTGAGGCTGATTCCAGTCTCTGTGAATGAGTAGATAGGGAGGTGAGTCTCATATCTCCATCCTGACAGGCTCAACACACCCCCGCCTCCTGGGACTCCACACCAATCATCCCTGATAGCACACGGCTCGCTTCTCCCACCATGCACTTTAGACACACAGACACACACATTCACACACGCCCGATGCACTCGGTGAGACCCATGCACTGCCTTTTTATTTAAATGCGATAAATATTTAATTTGTGAACGTGTTGTGAAAGATCACACGAGCACGCACAAAGAACCCTCAGCTGAATATGCAATGCTCTGATAAATATTTCAGTACTCCATTTCCCCTACTCCCGGTTGACTCACCAGGAACCTGGAGCTGATCCTGGTGAGAATTAAACATGTTTTCTTTGCAATATTTATTTTTTAAAAACAGCCAGTGCCTTGTTTATTTGCAAATTTCAAGAGTTTACTGTGACAGGGCTTGATCGTGTCCATTTAAGTACATTCCCCCTCAATGACATCATACATCTTTGCAAGTCTTTCTCATTTAGGTTAGTAGCACAAGACTAATAACACCAATAATCCTCCCACTAACATAATATCTCCCTCCTGGCTTTCACTCCCTATAAATAGCATCACATGCACACTATAAAGTGCCTGGTTCACACTCACATACAGCATGATACCGGCAATACAGTGCACACCATACTCGGGAATGAATTCATGTTTTTTTACTGAGGAAAGTAAAGGAGGTTACTTTTATAATGACAACTCTCTGGCCTCTGAGGCTCATCTCAAAAGGGAGCCTTTATTTAATGTTACAGTACTACATTCATACTTCTATGGGGAAGGTAATGAGACAACTTTGCAAACAACATAAACTGTGGTTTCACCTCCCCGACTAAAGACACCTCTCATTTATGAGGAAAGAAGCAGTACATAATGAAAACTGGAGCGTGTTCAAGGGCATTCTCACCTACAGAATCGCTCTAATCTGAATTATGTAAGCAATGAATAAAGAAAGAAAGAAAATACAGCAATATTCATTTCAGTGAATGGCAAAAAAAAAAAGTCACGCTAGTCTGGTGTGGTGCTCTCCCATGTATGAGTGAAATTCATCAATAAAGCAATTGTTTAAGTTCCCAGTAGGTTCCAGCATGGGCTGTAAAATTTATGAGCAGCAGTGCAAACAGACAGTGGATGGATCGAAAAGGGTCCCGGAGGCGGCCGGAAGAGAGTCCTTAGCAATAACAACACAATCAATCACATCCAACACACGTCACATCCAACCCCGGGCTCCTCAGCAGTGCATTCAAAACGCATTCCCACAGTCACACAACCGCTGGTCTGTCGTCGCGTCATACATTTAAACACTGCGATGCTTTTTGAACTACGACTGGGGATGGGTAGTTCAACTGTTAAACATGTCAACAATGCACATAAAAAACAGCACTCAGGGCGCAGACCTCCACCAAGGCAGGTTACTCTTCCAACAGTGCCAAATGTGATTACGTTCAACCCTGCAGTACCGCTGACAGACACTAGATGGAGATGCTTAGTCATAAGTTCATTCAAATTGAAATTAATTTGTGATTAAACAAACTTTAAAAACTTTCCCGAATTCTTGTATCCTCATTATAATTTAGATTATAACCTGCTTCAGGATTTCAACCTGTTCATTACTTTGTAAAAGGCAAATAGACATTTTACAAAAAAATAAAAAACACCTGCCACTTCCTGTCTTCTTGATCCTTTATGACTCAGCAATTAAAGGAGCCATATCGTGCATTTTCTGGCACAATATTTAAAGTTTCTGAGCTCTAAAGATGATACAAAGCATCAAAATTTGCCTCCATGTTTTTTTCTATCCTTGCCTGAAAAAAAAAAAAAAAATCCTGCTTTGGCCCCTCCCTGCTCCTCTGATTGGTTGTTTGTTTTTCTGAGTGTTAGCATGATCAGACCAATCAGAGTCCAGGGGTTGTGGCTTATGTACATGAGACGAGACGCCGGTAGGGACTGGTGTGACGTGCACCGTGCTAAGAGTCCAGGTGGGCGGGGCCTAAGCCTCAGGCTGAGGTGATTGACAGGACTGAAAACAAACTGCGATTTTTCAGGCAGAATCAGCTGCCTCCATGCACTGTTCCCCCCTGAACTGACAGTTTGATACTGCAACATTTTTTCCAGCCCAGGAATATGTTTTATTGTGATAAAAAGCTCTTTAATTTGATTTTTCATCACATGTGTCCTTTAAGTAAACTCAAACATCTCAAACATCATTGCTACAAAATTTGTAGGGAAAAAAAAGACACCTATAATGACTCTATAAGACGAGTCATTATGTCTAGCCTTCAAAACCAGCTGCCGTTGTTAATTTGTTTTGATTTCAATCCTAAATAATGCAATAAAACAGCAACTTGTTAACATGGCATGGAATTGCCCTTCTTATCACAGAAATCTAACAGATTTAAGAAGTTTCTGAGTTTCGCTTCCCTATTGCAAAAGACTGCTTGATAATACAAGAGGCAGAGTTGTTGTAAATGTGGCATCTTCTAAAGTACTGCCAAAAATAGGGCCCTTACCCTAACCCTAGGGTCCTTATGTTAGGGGTTAATACTAATAGTATTGGGGAACTTAAATATGACAGAATGTATATGCAGATACACCACGGTTAAAAATAGCCAAATATGCACAAAGTCACATGAATGCAAACAAGCGCAAATCTTCACAAAGCCTGTGAGTTTGCAAAAATTGTGGGCTTCAGTAAGGTTGAAAAGACCACAGACAACACTATAAATAAAATAAAATTTGACATGAGTACATTTTAACACACATTTTAAGGCACACAAGCTAAATGAATCTGAAATGCTATTTTCTGGTGTGTTTTGTTGCTCTGCTGCAGAACTTCACAGGTTATGTCTGCGTGGCTGACCAGGATATCACACCATGTAACTTTGATCACAACACATTTGCTACTATCACATTTTCTTATTTTAACCTTCACACTGGAGTTTAATGAAATGTTTCCAAACTTCCAGTCCAGAAGGCATCCGTGTGATTTAAAACCAGCAAATTTCATTAAGTTTCCAGGATTCGCTACAAATCCATTTTCATGGTCATAAGCTAAACATTTATTTATGGACAGTGTGCATACATGTTGTCTAGCCATATTTCCCCATCTGCTTACTTAGTGCATCAGTGCACACAAAGAAAATGAAACTTGTTCATCAGAATAAGTGTGTCTACTCGCATCCCATTGTCCCCAAAACGCTCATCTTATACAATACAGGAGCAACACTGCATGTTTTTGCATCATTCCAAAAAACAATAGTCTGCTTCTGTCGTAAGAGAACAGTTTCACACATCATATTACCATATTTTCTGGGTAATATGTCACTCCTGTAGCCGGACTATGCAAAAAACCGTGACGTGCAATCTGGAAAATACGGTATGTATTTTACACGATAACAATATGTCTACAAATGTAGGAGTATTTCACATGACACCATTCTGGTTTACTATTTTATTTTGTGATGACAAAATGTAGCAGAAATAATTACCGTGCTACAATTGTGCAAAAACATGCTTATTTTAGTATTGCAAAATTTGATTTAACCTTCAGTGAAATGCCCGATATTGTCAAAAAGCACAGGAATGTACCTTTTTGTGACATCATTGGCAAAAATACTTTTTGACAATGTACGTAAACACAAACCCAATTCCAAAAAAGTTAGGGCACTGTTTAAAATATAAGTAAAAACAGAATTTGCAAATGTCATAAGCGCATAATTTATTCACAATAGAACATAACATATCAGATGCTGAGGCTAAGACATTTTACTATTTCATGGAAAATATTAGCTCCTTTTGAATTTGATGGCAGGAACACATTTCAAAAAAGTTGGACCAGGGTGATGTTTACCATTGTGTAGCATTTCCAGTTGCTGGAATTTTAGGAGAGGAATGTTGTCTCATTCTTGCATAATGAAGGATTCTAGCTAGTGAACAGTAGATTTTTTGTTTCATGACAGACCACATGTTTTCTATTGGTGAAACTTTTTGGAAATGGAATTGTATAAAACTGGCACTTTAAAAAAAAGGTGCTATCTACAATGTTGACCACCTGGCTGGAAGCCAGTCGTTGACAGTGGACAGATATAAATCAACATCACCTACAGCCTGACAGCAGGTCTGTTCTTTTTCTTCACCTGCTGAAGGAATCTGAAACGCAGGTTGTTTCTCCTCAGTCCGGTTCGATAAGCTCCATAGTAGCTACTACTACGACTGTTCTCAACTTTGCGAGTGAGTGCATGAGCACCTATGAGGTCGTGAGCCGTATTGATTGGCAGATCGCCTGTCCAAACATACTGCATGTAGGAGACCATGATGAACAATCAGCTACTAGCTAGTTTACCAACTCTAACTACATCTTTAACTACACAAACTTACAGAATGTTTGAAAAGCAAAATAGTTAGGGGTCAGGCACTGCAAAAAATTCTGTATAGATCTTCAGGGTTTAAAATTGTGATTCATAATGTATGATGTGCATAATATTTAAACACTCTTTTATTCAACGCATTATTATCAGAAAATAGGACTTCAGAGCTTTTGAAGGCATATATAATATAGACTACTGCGCTTCCCCATTGAGACTCTCTTTAGTCTCTCATGCATTGCATTCAAATATATCTCACACTGTATTTAATCACATCCCCTTATGTCCACATTCTGTCATTGTACTTGGTAAACTTGTGGGGTCTCCGTGTTCATGCTCGGAGAGACACATGGAGGGCAGATTTGCCTCTGGCATGCTCACAGCATCTGCCAAGAATCTGCTCATTATTCTTCCCATACAGCAAGTCACAAGCAGTGTGGCTCAGATTAGATCAGCAAGCCTGGACAACAATCTCAGCCCAGAGAGACGGGGCCAGATAGCCCTCTGATCTATGCACATGAACTTAGACTGCAAGCTAAGAAACACAGAAACGGTTTTGTGGTTTTAACAGGACTGTAAGAAAATTATTACTCTATGCTGAACAGATTTTTCAGAGTAGAGGAGAAAGTAGGAAAGGAAAGGAGCAGAATATTACATCTACTGTATATACACACACACACAGTAGTAATTACTTGTAAATGAAACCATATACCCTGCCTACTTGCACTCACCTCATCACTGTCATTATTCATGTCTCTTTTGAAAGACAAGCATGGCTCATTTTCTTTGCATCACTCACACTGTGCACAAGTCACAACTGTGTCTGTGACACATTACATATGATTTTTATTATGAAACTCTGCTCCATCAATGCGCATACTTTGGGTATGACACAGGTCCTGAAAAATTAAACACCTGCGATTCATTTCCCGCAGCTAAATTTCTTTTCACTGATGTGTTCAAGATGGTGACACACTGTTTATGCTATCAAGAAAGATTTATTTTAGCATTTGAATATGACTGCCTCAACAGGGAGATTTGAATAAAAATGCCTGCTCGGAGTGATTCACAGGCACAACACAAAATTCATTCTGCAGTAGGATAAAAAAAAAAAAAAAAAAAATCACTCCCACACATAAGAGGAAATAAACATTTTAGAGCCTCCCCACTTTTGATCAAATGTTTGTATCTCACAATACGATGTTGTTGCCGTTTCATTCCAGGATGTTTGATATAAATCACATGCTGCTGTTACATTCCCAGTGTTTCGAGTGATAAAATTCAGTCCACGTGTAGCAGTGTCATCCAAGTACAACTTAATAAAATTAGACCCGCTGCATAAAGCAAGAAGAGGTAGGAAGACCTGGAATTTGGTTGGACATGTGGCTGCTTTGTCTTTTACAATGAACAGGAAAAACAGAAGAAACAACTATCCAGAGGGTAGTTCCCCCCCCTCCACATTCTTTGATATTTACAGGTGACAGAGTGAAAATGAGGTGACTCGTAAACCTCTTTATCCAGACTCATCTTGTAACATCACCTCCATATCGCATCCCTTAAATCGCCACCTACTGTAGGTATATTAGGAATAATCCACGTTGCTTTAGTATTTTCAGGCTGTTCAACACTATGTATTTCCACAGAGTAGAGTGCTGCTCTGATTATGCATCGCTGACAGATGTTAATACTCCTATGGTCTTAATTAGCTCAGTTTACTCTCCTGTTCTCTTTGGCAGCACATGGATGAATAAAACCTGCCACTTGTTAAATGTAAAGGAGTCTATTATGCTAATGGTCACATCTCACGGCATTTTCCAAAGCATCCAAGCAAATGTCACAGAAATAAAAAGTAAGAGCAGTGGTTTCAGTTCAAGATCCAAAACAGAAATGTGGCATCTCCTGCAAACCAATCATAGGAAAATTAATGGCATTAATCTGCATGACAGTTTCATATCTTTTACAATCTATGTGTAAAAGATAGTTAGAAAGTTACTAAGAATTAAAACCAACATAATATACATGGCACTGACAAGATTGACAAATATTCAAATATTTCATAAAATGAACAAAATCAAGGAAATGAAAAAAAAACTAAATGAACTTCAAATCCTGCCACACCAAGGCAGCTCAGTGAAAACCTACCATTATCATTTGGAATCACAAACATATCATTATTAGTTCAATAGTTATTGATGAGAAATCATATCTCCATAACAGTGGTTTTCCTCTGGATCTAGCTCCATAAAATGTTGAAGATATGCCAAATCCGTGGACACATTCCTGAATCAGCAGACAATTTGGTGTCAGTTTCACGTCTATAGCTTTGTTTGTTTCATTACAGTAGCTATTTTTCCTAAAGCCCTGTAAACATAAACATTCTGGATCACTATATCTGGAATAGTGTCCATATCTGAATCAAACTTTGTGGTTTAATAGAATCTATGCTGTTATCCTGTGCTACTCGTCTAAATTTTATGGGTGTTATTTGTGGTGTTACAGGGACAAATGTTGAACTTGGCCCTATCTCACAATAGTGAAAAATCTTCTGAATCCACACATTGATCCAGATCAGTCGGTCTTTATGCTGTTTCTGACCTACGCTGAAAATTTCATCTAAAATCATTTCAGAATTTTCAAGTGTTGTTGTGAGAAAACAAGGAAACAGACATAAATCAACAATGACAAAACATAACATCTTTGGAGGATGCAAAAATAGTCCATAACACAATCAAAATTTGTGAATAAAATTGTCACCAATAAGGAGACCCAAGAGCAGAATAAGAAAGCGCAGACAAATGTATGGTGAGAATGAAAAGACTCTTTTCAAAAAACCTAGTTCACCAAAAATCAACCAGGCAGCAAACGCACAACGCTCACAGAATCAAACTAGCTCAAATTGTTCACAAAAGCAACAAGCAGAGCACACGGCCAGTATGAGCTGGCTGGTTCGAACGCTGAGGGAAATCACGCAAACAGACAGCAGGTGTGTGACAGGGTGACATGCTGGAAACCGATTGGCTGAGAGTCAACGCGGAGGGCGTGCCAGGGGCGGGGTTGTGGAAATGGCGGGAAAGAGATGGCAGGAGGTGACAGGGGCAGAGGGGGAGTATCCATGAGAAGCAGCCTGAGGGTGGGGGTGAG
>JAQQAE010022247.1:0-10297 GCA_029823295.1 Pseudamia nigra | reverse complement strand
TTTTATGTCTTTATTTGGGCATCCTCCCAATAGTGAGTTACCATAATCCAGTCTAGACGTAACAAATGCATGGATTACGTCAGTAAATATGATGCACTCATTCTCATATAGTGTTTTATGCACCTGCCATCAGAGGCAGCTCTCATAGTACTTCTGTCACACTCTCTCTCTAAATTCTCCAAACTATCTAAACGCTATCCAAACTCTGGAATCCAAACTAGCAGAACTCTATCCACACTCTGAACTGACCGCAACTATGCTACAAAAACCCACATATTGAACAGAGCCTGACGGGCGTATATTGCTATCAAACCTCTTGACAAATTTGAACCACTTCCCGAAGCAGTTACGTGGTACAGCTAGTGGTGGGCGGATCGATCCAAATATCGATAGTATCGATACCAAGTCGGTATTGGTATTGGATCAATACTAGCCTGGTGAGATCAATTATTTACTTTAGGTTCCACTCTTGTTTGCAATGCTGCGGTTTCGGCAAAGAGGAAACAGCCAGGTCGCCGGACTCGCTGCTCTTGTGTCAGCACAGAACAGGCAAACTTCGCTTCCCCTCCCCTCTTGTGTTTAGATGTTGTGCCGTCACATGAGTCACGTGACGTGACTTAAGCAAACAAACAAGCAAGTTGCTGGCTCAAGTTCATCAGCACACACACAGAGAAAATACAACAGAAGAATGGCAGAGAGGAAGAGGAGCCACCGTGTGGCTGTATTTTCAACCATGGCAAACCACAGCAGTCGTCTGCAGGTCTACGCAGAAAGTGGACATTGCTGCCCAGTGAGGGAGAAGCCAACACGTAAGAGCCGACTTATTTTCACTCCAGTTGAACCCACCCTGTGGTGACGGGGTCGCGCTGACACCGGCTCATAATCAACAATTCATCCACTGTTGTCAAATTCAGAGCTGGATCCAGTTTGAGAAAACTGCTGTGGTTCCAGCTTCCTCAGTGTTGCCACCGTTAGCCCACAAGCCGAGGCTCTGATTTTATCCCAGCAAACGCCGCCTCCTCTGTGGCTCAAACTGTCCATTCAGAATCACACACACAGTGGTTTTATTCCGGTATTAAACTCCTGGATGAGCTCTACGCTGCGGTCCGTCGGTCGGTCAGGGTCCATCCTGTGGAGGGGTCCTGGTCCTGGTTCCATAATGACTGATCTGTTACACAGGAGGCATTTGCAGCCAAATGGATCTGCGCACTGCGCAGATAAATAAAGCATTTTCTGTTTAGTTATAAACTTTGCCCTAATTCTGTCCTGGGTTTTAACTATTTAATAACAAAAAAGAAAACATCACAAAAACACTTAAGGTCATGAATCTTAATTAAGATTTAGCAATTCAATGACGCATCCACCTTATTTATTGAAAAGTATCGGTATCGGCATTGGTATCTGCGATACCAGCCCGTATTTACTTGGTATCTGATCGATACCAAAATATGCAGTATCGCTCACCATTCGGCTCCTCCCCTGAATGAAGCAAGCTTCGATATGCACTTTGCGGAAACACCCCTGCATTACTTGAAGCCTCGGCACATCTAGTAACTTATGAGATGTGCTGAGGCTTCGAAGCGTGTGATGGTGAGATGAAGCCTCATGAGGCATTGAACCACTTGAGCCAATTGGTTGGAGAAAGGGTTAATTTCCTCGAAGCTTCATGTGCACATGAAACCACCTACTGGCCAGGTGTTAAATCACAGGCAGCTGTAGCTGAACCACATACTCTGTGATGCATTGTGTCTGTTACGGTTCTTGTGAATGACTATGAATTGCAAAAAATGTATGAACAAATAATTTCTCTACATAAATTATCACATATGTGATAATAAAATACTTTTCTTTGTATTGTGTGTGTGTAAATTTTCCAAAAATATATGATATGGCAGGTTGTGTAATAATGTTTTTCTTTCGCTTTATGAAAATGGCATGGGCTTAAGCAGGCAGAGGACAGTGAAAGTGCTTGTGGAACTAGACAGGGGCACTTTTTGTGCTTGTGTAACTTGGACAATGATGGATAGAACAGGGGAGATTTAATTCATTTTTATTGAGAAATAACAGTTTCTCAACTGTTCTTGGTTCTTAAGCAATTCCTTTTTTTTTTTTTTACAAAACCTCACTGGCTTTTGAAAACGCCCTTCCACACAGAGCAGAAAATGCCAGCGTGCACAAAAACCAAAGAGCAAGATCTTATAAATTGGGGTATCATAATTTTCGCATGGATGAGGTGTTGTTATTGTACCCCACCTCCATGGAACACAATACACACCTCACCTTTGAAGAAACTAAGAAAAAGTGAAAAATACAGTTCCTGATAAGCAAACCTTACACGTCTAATATAATGCTAGATTTAGCTTACCTTATTAGGAGTTATCAAATCAAAATGTTCCCACATGGGAAATCCTCCTCTTCCCATCTGGCTCCATCCTCTTACCAATCCTTCCCTCTTCACTCACCTAACTCTCCAAACTATCTCCAAACTGTATAAACGCTGTCCAAACTCTAGTTCACAAACTATCACAACTCTATCCAACCTCTGAACTGACCGCTACTCACCATCGAATATCTACTTAACATTGACGGGTTTATGTCGCAGTCAAACCTCTTGACAAATTTTCCAGAAGCAGTCACGTGGTACAGCGACGTCATTATTTTCGGCTCCTCCCCCAAATGAAGATACACGTGTGGCTCTTCGAATCCTCGACGTTAGAGTCGGCACACATTGGGGCCCTGCTTTTTTTTGTGTTATAGAAGCGGAATTTTTTTACTCGGGCGCTATAATTAAGAGATTTGAGCAGTACAAAGTATTTTAAATTTGTAATTGTAAGTGGCAAGTTTGCGCAACTTCTCCAAACCTTTGCAAGTGACGACTTAGGCAACATCTGGCTGCTTTGGCTAATTAGGTTTTAAGCAAATTAAGGTTAATGTTTGTAGCACATCTGTCTTCTTCGACACGCGATTAGCCTTGGGATATTGTGTTATGTGTTCGTGTTAATTGGCTCAACTTGGGTTATTTATTGTTCGCCACCTACGCGGTAAAATGGCGAAAAGGCAATAGTTCTGTGGCATCTTCTTGCTTTACTTTACTACTCAAATTGCACGTGCGTTAAACCATTCTTTTACGTACACAACCTTTGGAAATAGAGTAACACGTCTGTATTTTGAACGAGCTAATTGGCAGGTCACGGTAGCCATTTTGAGATAATTGCACGTTTTCGTGAGCGCAAACTCATTGATAATTTAGCAGACGTGCAGATTTGACGAACAGGTTTCTATAGGTTGTCATGTTTCTGCTTCTTTTTTTTTTTTTGAATGCGCGTCAGTCGGATTGATGATTGTAAATGTGTTTTCGGTTAACTGTTTTGAGTATTACTTTTTTTCCAGTTAGCAGTTCGGGTGGAAAAATCGTTTTTCGGAAATGTGGTGCACGAATACCTTCGGAAACGGCAGAGTTGCCACAAGTGAGCGAACACAACCCATCCAAGAGGAAACTGGTAAACCTTTCTGATTTCACTTTGCTGTAAGAATTAGGATATAACTGAATGCACGCGAGTGGGTAAAAAGTAATGTGGTCTTTTCTGTTTTAAAGATGATAAAGGAAACCTTGATCCTGACAGACTTATGCAGTGCCCCTTTGACAAGAACCACCAGATCCGAGTCTGTCGTTTCCCTTACCATCTTATTAAGTGCAGGAAGGTGAGTAGACTAACTTCTACTTATAAAAGGTATGGGTGAAAGAGTGGACACAAGCAAACAAGAGATTCAAGTTTAAATTGGAAAGTTTTATTGTGCCACATCGTGAAATGTTTGAATAACGACATTAAAGTTGGAAAAAAGCCTTCTTGGTCCAAATTGAAACCAAGAAGGCATGCCAGTCACTGACTTGCAGCTGTGGTAATGCTGTACAAATCACTTTTAAAAGTATCTGTGATAAGCCACAGACTTGAGCTGTAGGGTCATGCCTGTCTGTATCGAATTAAACATGTTTTTGATTGCATGCAGAAAAAGCAAGGTGGTAATTTTTGTACAGTGAAGCAAAGAGGGGAAAAAAATCGACCTTCAGCTTTATGGTGATTTTGTCCCTTTTGTGTTGTTGCATCATCTCCAGCATTAATGCAATTCATTCTAATTTGGTTCACAGCTCAAAACCTGTTTGTGTATTGTTTTCTAAAGTTGCAAAATGTGAACACGTCTCTCACAACTACAGAATCATCCTAAACTGGCCAGTGAGCTGAAAACGTGCCCATTTAATGCCCGCCACCTGGTCCCCAAGCATGAGCTGACGCATCATACTGAAACCTGCAAGGACAGGGTATCTGTGGACATGCAAGATGGTGAGTTTATCACTTGGTTGTCTTCATTGGCTCTGCAAGTATCGGTCAACATGTGCTTACAATGTTGGAGTTGAATCTTGGCTGTTTACAGGCGCAGACACCAGTGGGCTCAGTAAATGGCAGGTTCCAGTCAGTACCTGGGTGAACCTGAACACAACCGAGGACTGGGATGCAGGTATGATTGCAGTTTGTACTGATTCATTGCCGGTGTGGTGTTTAAAAAAAAAAAAACTGCCATTGTATGATCAGAATTTGCATTCAGCTAAGCATAGTATACAACATAAATTGGTACTCTTATTTTTCAAGTTTTGAGTTGAAAAACACAATTTTTGAAATGATTGATAACCCAGTAAATCCTGTAATTGCCATCTGATATCCATTTCTTCCCGCCAAATCATGCAGACCTAGTTGGAAATGAAAACTTTGAACTCAATGTAATTTAATGGAGGTTTTATTGGTTTTGCAGAGGCTGATGATGATGCTGCTCCATTTGTTTGGGGTGTGACTACAGTGCCGAATGCAAAGTAAGTGCTGGGCTGTACAGTGGTCCCTCATCTGAGCACATTTGTTGGATGTTAATTTCCTTTTTTTTTTTAGATTGGATACAAGGCCCACCAACAATCTTGGTCTAAGTACAAGAGCCCCCAACAGCCTCCCGTGGTCAGGATTTAAGCCCTAGTTTGTGCAGTCCAACTGTATGTGTGCATTGTTGTTCCGGTACAGTTTTTTAATAGGTTTAGTCCTCAGTAATCTGTGCCTACTCATTTAATTTGTTTGACTGAAGTTACATTTGTTCACACTGGATATTGGTTGCACTGTCTTCCCTTTTTTATTAACAAGCATTGACTGAGCATGCTGCAATAAAAGTTCATTTTATCGAGAGTTCTGAGTGAGTACACAAGTGCAAATGTCAGCATCGCTGTTAAAATGGAGCTGACACGAGCTGAAAATACAGGCCTGTTTATTTAGAGTGGCTTATCAAAATATCAATGTCTAGCACAAATTTGTCCCTTGTTGTAAGGGTTGTGTCAGGAAGGGCATCCGACGTAAAAAACGTATGCCAGATCATACATGCGACTCATTGGTATTTCACTGTGGCGACAGCGGAAAGATCAAAATATCAGTGTCAGTAGTTTGAACGTTCAGTGAGTATGTTTAGGCACACCATTGTTCAGATTATCACCATATTTTATTCATTTGGAAGGTGTCATGGAAACACTCATTTTCAATGTTTTCCAAAATGAAACATTTTTTAAGAGGGAGGAAATCCTGATAGTCTGGTTTTAAGAGGCTTCTGTGGACATGTATGCAGTGCATAAGAAACTTGTGTTGGCAGGTTTGGGTTCAGCCATGGTTGAGACGGATTCTTTCAGGCAGTGATGGATGTGCCAGTTAAATGAAAGTTTCAACACTTACATGTGCATTTATTCAGAATTTATTTTACATTTGACTGGTGTCATGTAATCAGCATATTCCAGTTGGATACTCAGAATTAGGTTATGTACTGATATTTCGGTTATTTAGACATGTATGTAGCATATTTAGGAAATTTCTCAGATTCAGGTCAGGTGCTTTAGAGACAAAGATCCTCTCTGGTACTGATAGATGCCCCGAAGTAATGTCCACAGGTGTGGTCAGAGGGTAAACAAGCATATTAAAAACACAAGTCCCGACAGTTCATACTTTGGAACATCTGTCACCAGTGAAACACTGAAAAAATCCTGTTTATAATAAAGTGTGTGGACAGCAGCATGTAAACAGGAATATTGGTGGAAGATAAATTTTTACTGGTCAAAAAAGGAGCGTGTTCTGAATTTTCTTTTTCATTTCTAAGGGGAGATGAAATAAACCTTGTGCACATGTAAGTGTAGCTTGTGTCACAATGGAACATACGCCACCAATGGGAAAACTGAAAAAACTATAGTTTATCATTGATTGTACAAGTGCATGTAAAGGAATCTTGTCAAATATAAATTTTTCATTGGCAAGCAACATGGGAGTTTACTAGGAGTTTTGTCTTTTTTTATAATGAATGAAAATTTTAATATTTGAGCACATAAATGTAGCAGCTGTATGAGTCTCTGTTAATCCTCAAACACCATCTATGACTGAAAGTACACCTGCAGAGACCACTGCAAAATGATCAGTTTCTCTGATTTGTTTTTTTTTTACTATTCATATTTGAGTAAGACTAGGCATTTTTTTTTTTTTTTTGTTTCATTCAACGAACTACTGACATTGCTCCAAAATTCAAATAAAATGTAATTTAGAGTGTTTATTTGCAGAACATGAAAAATGATCAAAATAAAAGATGCTGTGTTTTCAGAGTCCCAAGTTCATATTCATTTTTAAACAACACAATACTAATGTTTTAAGTTTAGAACAATTTAAAAATCAATATTAGGTTTGCTTACTTTTCCTCATTAAATCAGATTCATTTCAGGTCATCACCTGAACATCACAGGTCATCACCAGAGATGCTAATTTCAGGAAGAAATTGCAAATTGTTTTTTTTTTTTTTCCAGAGCTGTATCTATTCTTCAAAGACACAATAACCAGTGATTCTATAAACAGTTAGAAAAAATTTAGTTGTGATTCTCACAATTTCACTGATATCATTGTCTTGTTTGCAATGTTTTCTAGCATTGATCCATCAAGGAAACAATGTATTTTCCTCCTTTGAAGCAATAAATGCCTGTAACTTGTAGATTTTAGATGGCTCAGAAAAAGTTTGGAAGCTCAACCCAAGACCAGGGATTGTAATAAAATATATGGAGTTGGTGATTTAACTTGTCATGGTATGAAAAAACAGTTATTGATGACTGTTCATGCTCAGTCCTGTTTAATTTTGATTTGTAAAGGCAGATAAGTCAGTGTTATTTGATAACAGTAATTATGTCTCTTTTGCATTTAGTTTCCATTCTAGTGAAGCATACACCTAAATGGGATGATGGAAATTACAGAGAAGTGGCCACAAGTTGAAATAAATGCAGCCACATGAACTCCTCTGCCAAAACAGTGAGGGAAAATGGATCAAATGGAACAAAAATAAGAAAACAAATCAAAAAAGATCCAACTAATGAAAAATGAAAATCAACAAAAAAAATCTAGCTAATTAATTCTGAACAGAGTAAAGTGAATGAAAAATAATTGTGAACAAGAAAATTATTAAAATAAGAATAATGAAAGAATCGACCAAAAGAATGTTAGGAAATAATAAATATTAAACCATATTAAAATGTACAGAATTAAATTAAATAATTGAGAAAATAAAAATCTGCAAATGAACAATTCAAATAAGGAAATTTACAAAAATTCATTAATAATCAAATAGCCATCTCAGTAGAAAACGTTCCATGGCTCGTTTTAGATCCTGACCCTTCTTTTGAAACACCAGCTGCATTTGAACGGTATGACCACTAGGTGGCAGCACTCAGTCATTTCCTCACCGTTTCTGCTCCTCTGAAACACAAAGCCTCTGAATATTAGCTCATCTGGTTTTGAAATCTTACTAGTTTGGGTTTTGTCTGCTTTCACAACTTCACATACCGGTACTCGTCAACTGTCCTACAAAGTAGAGCACAGTAACTTCACATTTGGTCAAAATTAAATTTAGACTGGAATTAGTTGTGACATTTACATTTCTCTGTGACAAAGTGTTTCCATTCAGTTGTTTCATTTCAGAGAAAATGCAGTCATTTTTAAAATAACCACTAAAACCAGGAAAGTTACTGCTTGTCGGCTTTGTTTTATCCTGGTGTTTTGGTTGAAAATGAACAGAATAAGAAGCAGCATGAACGAAGTAATAAAAGTAGATGGATACTTTATTGATCCCAGACTGAAATTCAGTTTCCAGCAGTATCATACAGTTTATAAAGGGATACATAATAGAGATGTAAGGCATGCAGAAATTTTACAAGTGTTTACAGAGTAAGTCATAAAGTGCGTAGTGTTACAGTACGTGTAGGCATAATAGTGCAGTAGTGATACTAGGCCTAATAGTCCAGTAGTAAAACAAGAAGAGAGTAGTGATGCAGTATGGTGTAGGGCCTAATAGTGCAACGGAGTAAGGCATAATAGTGCAAGTAGTGATACATATAAGGCACAGCATTCATGAATAAAGGAGAAGTAAATGAACAAGGAGACAAAAATAAAGAAAAATCAACAAAAATAATCATGGAAATAATTAAAAACAGTGAGTAAAATGTGAAGAAACAGAAGTGAAGGCAATATTTACAAAATTAAATAAATACGAGTAAAGCAAATGTAACAAAATAAAACTGGAAATGAACAATAATGAACAAAATAATTAAGAAAATGAATTTTAAAAAAGCATGAAATGACTAAGGAAATGAATAAAAACAACCAAAATAATCAATAATGACTAAAATGATCAAGAAAATGAATTAAAATAATCCAGGAAATTGATAAAACAATGAAAAAAAAAATCAAGAAAATTATTAAAAAGTGAACACAGCAGTACTTTTACTCTCTTTTTAACTGTGTGCTCGATTTCTTTGCTTTTTCAGGACCATATAAATGTATGTCTATCTGCTAAAATACTCCTGAGGGTGAGGGTGTGGAGGTAAATTCAGAGTGGTGAGTGGGGGGCATCAGGGATGCCCACTCTGTCCGATCTAAATGGTATTATTGATTTCATGTGATGACTGTCTGTCTATTTTTGTGGTGTCTATTATTAGCTGTGTGCAGACGGGCACTGTGCTGCCAGGCTACTGTCTGTATATTAAAAAAACATATAATATAAATATAATATAAACATAATATAAAAAGTTAGGGCTCTCAAACTATACATTTTTTAAATCTGATTAATCACAGGGCCAGTGTGGACTAATTTTGATTAATCATGATTAACACCCATGATTGTTAATCATGGGACCAAAAACACTCATGACAGAAGGTGATATGTACACTTTACATGTGTTTATTTAAAGTAAACAGTGGTTGCAGGAGTAGCAAGATATTTAAATAGTTAATGTTACTCACTGAAGTCCAGTGTCTCCTGTCAGCACGACTGTCTTTATTTTCTTTTCAGTTTCATAGAGCCCATGAATTTTTGTCATTATGGTGCTTTGTACAAAGCATCTTGAGATGCAATTTGTAAAACCTTTGTAAAGCTCGTGTCCTCGACGATATTTACCGGTCTGCTGTTGTGTGCAATCCATTGTGTCAGTCAGTTTGTCAGAGGTGGACTTACTGAGGCCCTCTAATAAGTGATCTGGTCCATATATAACTTTTTGCTCTGTTATTTAGTTATTATGGCAAATAATCTGACAAATGATTGCTGTGCTGGGGTTTGATTACATGTTGTTATAGCAACTACTCTTGCCGGTGGGGTCAGACCATAGACTGTATATATTATGGACAAAGTGACCGTGACGTCACCCATTGGTTTCCGACAGGCCGTTTTGCAGCCAATCGACTTGTCACTTCCTGGACAGTATCTTGGAGCCAAAACTAGGATGTAACCATATTTGGATGAACGGCAGCAGGGCTTACGACGCGTTCATCTCAGGGGACTCATGGGAGAGCTAACATTAGCCACTATCTTACTGATGCAGTAAAACCTCACCATGCAGTGTCAAGCAAAGTCATATCACAGTGTTGTCAGTGTAAACAATGACCCACAGCTACAGTCGAGTGTATTTCATGTATAGTGAAGCATATTGAAAATGTCGTGGTGATTCTGTAGGATTAAGAAGGACCCCAGAGACGAGAATATAAAAGTTATAAAAGTTTATTGCCTGACACAAAGTCTAATACATGTGGCCTGGGCCTAGTTCAATGCTCCCTGACTGCCACAGAGACCGTGGCCTTACACCAGAGAAGGAGGAGAGCCCGCTTCTCTCCTCTGCCCCGGCCAATAAACAATCTGTTAATGAATATGCATATCGTGGGTTGATCTGGGAGGGGCGTCAACCATTTTGTGTCCACATCCC
>JAQQAE010022246.1:0-10297 GCA_029823295.1 Pseudamia nigra | reverse complement strand
TACTGGATTATTTTTCATCCTTTTTGTTTGGTTTATTGCTTATTTTCTTCATTTGTACTTCATTTTACAATTTGCTTGACTATTTTGTTCAGTTTTGTTAATCTTCCTCTTTTTTGTTCATTTTGTTCCTTACTGATCTTGCTGGATTATTTTGCTGTTTTTTTTTTTTTTAATCTAAATCATTTTCATTGTCCTTTCTAAAAAGTGTAACCTTTTTTACTCTTACTCATTGAGGTGGAGCAAATAGTGACTGAGTAGAAGTTTGTTTTTGTTTTTTTTTTTCATCACAAATGTAACTGAGCAAGAGTAAAAAAAAAATTCTGCAACATACTCTGGAGTGTTTACAGGAAAATTACTTAAGTACTGTACGTGTAGAGGATGTAAATGTACTACCCACCTCTGCAGATGCAGCTACTGGTACCAATGTATGCGTCACTGTGTAGCTTTAAGGACACACAGACCTTTTTCACAGCACATATTTTAAATCATGGCAGGAAAAACACTAGTGTGATTATTTTAATTGCCCATGGCTGCATATTCAGTTTCAGTGCATCACTCCCATGGTTTTCATTTGTTTGTTCATCGTGGCTCCTCGGCCTGGCTTTACGAGACAGATCCCATGTTAAACATACCAAGACCACCTGTATTTTTCCTGCCGAGATACGCCAAAGTGTTTACTTTGGAAGTTGTTGAAATTGTTGAACAATAAGACAGTGAAAATATATAATTTTCAAGACTACAAACAGGAAATTGCAAACTTGATGTCATGATAACATTGTCTCTCCACAATTTGTTCAAAGTGGAGGGGTGTCTGCAGCTCACCTGTAATCATGTCCATTTTCACTCCATCCTCTTCTTTATTCACAAAGAACAAGGTTTAATTTGTTGAGGAATGTTCCATTTTGGTGTAAGTCACTGAGCCTTTTCAAACAAACTGATATTTTAGTATTTTTTGCAGCAAACCAACACTTTGTCTTGAAAAACTGTCTTTGAAAATACACTCGTGTGTAAATGATGAGGGAATTCAAGTCAACAAAATGAAAATGTATGTTTTTTAAATCAGCAAAAAATAATCATGGCAATAAAAATACCAATGCACAAACTAATCAAGAAAATAAATAAAAATTCACACTGAATAAAGTTATATACAACATGAATAAAAAAACAAAGTAAACTAAACAAAAATAAGCCATGTATCCCACAAAATGAACTAAAACTGAGCAAAACAAACACGAATAAACAACATAATCAACACATAAATAACAATTACCAAGTTAATAAAAAACCAGACCCAAAATGGAGCTAAAATATTCCACAAAAACTGATCAAAATCATCACCAAAGCAAACAAAAATTACAAAAATAACCAAAAAAATTGACCAAAATGAGAACAAAAATATCAAGAAATGTAAATGTTCCAACACATCACATTCAAGTTTCAAGAAAAAGACAAATTAATGCAGCTGAAAGCTCATAAATATGGACTTCAGTCAAGACCTTATTTCAAACTTAAATTTTAAGACTTTGACAACTTTGAAGGTCTTATGTAAAATCCATTTAAGCCTGTTGAAGAACTGTAGACAACCTGCACACACAGCTACTTTTACTTATTTAAATCTAGCTAATTACACTTAACATCTCTGTCACCATGAAGTGTGTGAGTAGTGCAGAGCTGGTAATAACTCATTTAAAGCAGCTATTGTTGGAATTCCTGTCTATTCATAATATTTTCCAGCCACAATGTAAAATGCAAAAAAAAATAAACCACTGAAAGAGAAGGTGTGTCCCAAAGTCTGACAGGTAGTGTACTGTATGTATAGACTTCATGCTCCACTCTACAGCAGTACATACATATTTCTGTATTCTGTATGTGAACATTCTTCTCCTTTCGGCTGCTCCCCTCAGGGGTCGCCACAGCGAAACACCAATGATTCGCATTTTTGATCTGGCATAGGTTTTTTACGTCGGATGCCCTTCCTGACAACCCTCACAACAACAGTAGTGGGCAGTTAATTCATGTGAAAATATACGGTTCTCTTTCTCGCTGCCCAGGGCTATTTCCACATCAATACAGGCTCCATATTTAATGTGTGTAAATAGTGAACTCTGCTCCAAAGTCCAGCAGAGCAGGACACAGGAATGAACTAATTGTAACCCACCATTAGAGAGGAGCAGAGGATTACTGCAATGTACTGAGAGATGCTGTTTATCACAAAACCTTGAGTGAAATGCCAAGAACTAGAAGGCAATGGTTCTATTGTAATAGAATCATGCAGCAGCAGCAACGTTACTTTTACAATATTCTGGATGGAATGCAGCTCTCAACAAGTACCACCGTTTCATCTTTGTCTTTTTATCTCTTAGGCTGGATTCTTACTTCTGCAGACAACTTGTATTTATCAAGAGTTTTGTTTTGTTGCAACATCAGTGTGCAGCAGCTGATTTTTGCCCAGAATCTTGAACTGAAGATTGTCAAAAAGCACCAGGTTTTCCATCTCTTCACCTCTGAACCCTTTGGGAATCCCAAACATACTGCAGACTTGGTCAAATTCACTCAGGAATATGACATGTTGAACACAGACCATGGAAAACATGTGGCAGGACTTGCTTGTGATCAGACTGAATCCTTGGCTTGTAAAATTGTGAATAGTTTTTTGTGAAATGTCATGTTAATTGTGAAATATTGTTTTACTGCTCATGACCACCATAATTTAGTAAAATTGAATGTGGTTCTACTGATCTCTCCGTCAAAAGGACCGATTCAGTTCAAGCCACGTGGTAGAACCAGTCTCATGATGTCATGACTATTACTTATCACCATATAAAAAAAATATATATATATATACACCCTGTATCTATTATCCAAATCTATTGTGCTTTTTTAAACAGGGATTGAATTTATAGGCTATCAATTTGAACAGATGAAGGTCAAATTCAGTCGGCTCATTCTTTCCACTCGTGCACCTCAAGAAATTAAATCAATGTCCATAATTATGCTGCACATTTACAAGCGCTCTGTGAAGCCTCCCTGACCCATCTCTATTCTGTCTTTTTTTACCCCATAATTTACCTGCCCATCTAGGCCAGGAGAGGAAAATTTGTTACCATAGCAACCTCTCCATGGAGGGCTGCAGTGGGTAAAAGAGTTACCAGCGCACAGTGGTATTTAACTACACACAGACCCACACATATGTGGCTACACTTTGAGACAGAGTAGGTCACCAGAGAAATCAGCTCTTTGGCTTCTCGAGCCACGGTGCGGAGCTCGGAGCCATCCAGCAGTGGATCTGTGATCTGTGCCGCTCCGGATGGGCGCAGACTGCCAGAACTGCATAACCTTGAGGCAGCCTTTTATGTCGCTCCACCAAGGACTTAGTCAGAATTCAGCCCAGGCTTTTTCAGTCTGTCTAGCGATGATCGCTCTATCATATTAATTCGAGTTACACACTTCCACAACAGTATCCTTTACATATGATTTCCAATAAAAATGTTTAATGAGAAAATATTTATTCAACATATAAAAAAGGTAGCTCTGACACATTTAGTACATAAACCCTTCTCAATATAAAAAAAGGCAGGAAATGGAAAACTGCCAGAGTAAGATGTGGAAATTCATTCGAAGTGCAAAATATTCAAGGTATCCTGTAAGACAACATGTTACACCCCTTATAACAACTTTTCATGTACCCTGATGAAAGTTGTCTATATTTGGTTACATAGACATGAAAATGTAGAACGTGTTCACTCTTGATAGACAAAGTTCACATTACCATCATTGTGCAAATGCAGAAATGAAAGTGTGCTTACAATTTGTCTTAGCTAACATGAAGTCTAGGTTTTTACCAAGGCATTAAGTAAAAATATAAGACAGTCAGTGAAACTTTTATGCTACATGATTGCAACCTGGGGCCTATTTATGATCACATAATCTTTAATATCAATACCAAATACACATATTACACTGCTGAGAAACCTGTGTCCCTGCAAAGTCCTCAATGCTATCCCACTGCCAGCCTTAAACACCCCCATCTAATGACTGCAGAGCGCCATCTGGTGCCCGTAATTATCAAGTTCTTTACTGAAATCCAGCGGAGCCACAGACACTTCTATTCTTGTGCTTACTGCAGTCCTGGGCCTCTCATGGCTGTACAAATAACAATGACACCTTTTTTTAAAATTAAGATCCCTAAAGTGCTAAAAGTCCATCCAACATGCCTAATTAAGCAGTCTCAGTGGAGATTGCAACTCCTTAATTAAAAAAAATAAAAACCCAACCACAGCAGCACAGTTAGTCAAAACCAATTAAAAACACCACGTGGCGGTGGGCTGAGGTGTTCAGACAATATGCTCGTCTCTGCTTCATAACACAGTTCCCTTGGGTCCATTACACAATTTAAATGAGCAGATAACGTCATA
Organism: Pseudamia nigra; assembly: GCA_029823295.1. Classification (NCBI taxonomy): domain Eukaryota; kingdom Metazoa; phylum Chordata; class Actinopteri; order Kurtiformes; family Apogonidae; genus Pseudamia; species Pseudamia nigra. The sequence continues at coordinate 5,882 of JAQQAE010022246.1, read as the reverse complement.
AGATGGCCTACACTTTTGTACTGAATGGCTACTCAGGCGGCTGTTGGGCCCATTTACATAATTGCACTTAATGTACCTGTTTTCTTAAAGCGATCTGATGAGTAAGTATGGGGTTCAGTCTTTAAACTCAAATTAAAAGTCCTGATGATAAATTCTGGCCAGGGATGAACGACACACAGTTCATAATGCTACACAGACGCAGGGGTGTTTGAGGCAGACGGGAAGGATGCCCCTGTTGATCTGGTGAAACTCCACCAGTTGCAGAAGGTCAATGAAGAGAGTCAAACCGTCATCCATGGTGTAGTATTTCCTGCCTCCCTCCTCACACTGCAATATACACACCATTACAATCATGCATTATTCTGATGTGCCTTATAAGAAAACATAGCTGAAATATTAATACCATTTTTTTTTTTTTTTTAAATTAAGAAAACTCACAGGGATCACCAGGTAATGTTTAGTCTTCAGCTTGTAACACAGAGAAAGGACAAAGCACTGGGCATGCTGCTGGCTGTCGCGAATGAGGAACATCCTACACACACACACACACACACACACACACACACACACACACACACACAGTGGATGAATTAAATGAATACATGTCATGTATCCAGAGACACGAGAAAATAATACTTCTTTACATATGTCTATGAATGGAAAGAAATAACTCATTTGTCAGCATTTTATCATTAAATAAACTGTTACTGAGCAAGAATGTATAGGCTAAAAAGTTCGATTAACTGACTGATACGACTGTTTAGTCTGTAACTGACGTGACTGGTAGAGTAGTTTTACTCAGCATTTTTGCAGAAGCATTGAATATAAAAAGGTACAGCTGCAGTACCTACTGTAGTTCCACTGGCTGTTCAGTAATCTCAGCAAACTTTCAACAAGTTAAATATGAATATAGAACAGCAGGCTTTTTGCTGGTGGCTTTTTATGACAGTTTTATGTTTTTCTGACCTCCATGCGACTCAAATATGGCTGAAGTTCCAACTGATATGTTTCTTTCAACATGCTTCAGCCAAGCATTAAATCCAGCAACTGCTGAAGACGAATCCAAATTGCATCACAAAATAATAAAGCTAAGAGCCATAACGCTGGGCCTTTTTTGAAAACAGCTATTAGTTCAAAAATCAGGAGGTGTAGGTTTGGTATAACCCACTGATGCTTCCACTGAATTCATATTAACATTCAATGTCTATATGTGTTGCCTCCAAGAAGCAAAAACACTATTGCAGACGTTAGAAGGAAAAACAGTGGTGGCCGTTAAATGTTTTTATTGTAATGGAACAATGGGTTTGAGATCTTGGCAATCTACATTTTTAAGACATTTTAAAGCCCCAAATTAGGATTATTAGATCACTTTTTAAAGATGAAGAAAACCTGTAAATCAGAGCACAAACATTTGAGGTCAAAATTAGTCATCCCCACATTAAAACTGAATCCTTTTCAAATGTTTTCCCAAGGTTCTCACTCCACTTCTAGATACTTTGGGCTTTGGATACTACATGTACACTCTGGAAACGCTTTGTATAACATCAACAATCCTTCACAGATTTTAACTCATTTCTTTGGTTTTTGACATGATGCTTATACAAGTGATGCCTCAAATCCTTTCAGAAGTTAATGTTGGACAAATGTTCAGTTTTAACTTCATAGACCATTACTCAGTCAAACAGTGGTGATTTGTGTTCTGCATGAATAAAAAGGTCTGTTCTTCTGGGGATTAATAATACTGACCGTGGTCATTGTTGATTGTATAAAATTATTCTGTTTGCAAATAAAGTAATTTGCCGTTTCTAAAGGAAACCAGCATGCATGTTAAAAATCTGACAGTCTTTAAAAGCCTTTCATGCATGGTGTCCACTATGCTGCCCTACAGTGGTAAACTGACAGGACAAAGGGACATTAAATTTATAGTGACTACAGAAAGCAAAATAGCAAAATCCGGAACAAGCAGACACAAAAGTTACAAAACAGTCAGGAAAATGAATAATAGTAAACAAAATCAGCAGAAAAAATAGCAAAATAAGAAGCAAAATGAACAAATCAAGAAAATGAACCATATTAGATGCAAAAAAAAATAAATAAAATGAAAAAATAAAAAAAGGTGAACAAAAGCTGATGAAAAATGAACAGAATAAGAAGCAAAATTAACATATATGTATATACATATATGTACATAATATCACTATTGTGAAAAATGATCTTGCTCAAAATAAGGGACAGTATTTTTAAGATTGTTTGGAGGTACCATCAGGTTGAAAATGTCATAACCAGTTTTAATAATTCATGCATGAAAGGGTTAAACAGCAACTGAGATTTTTTTTTTTTTTAAACCCAATATTTTCATGATGGGGGCTAATCATTTTCACCTGTACTGTACTGTACTGTAGCCCTTGTTGGGTTATATCAAGCTAAATTTTCTCACGTACCTCAGGGAAAGAAATACAATGCATCTCCTAAAGGTGCAACTACTCTTACTTATACCGCCAGACGTCCACTCACCCATCCACAAGCCCCTGCTTCTCGATCAGTCTCTGTGCTTCTTTTCTTGAAACACCGCCATGAAACCACGGCTGCGTCTTGTGGATTGCTAGAGACAAGTATGAAGGAGCAGGAACAAGTGAGCAAGCACAAGGATGATTTTTCTTTTTTTAAACTTAGAGAAGACCAGGATGAGGAGTCTAATGTGGACTTACAGGAAGGTCGCGTTCCAGAGCTCAAGTTGGGTAAACTGCACCTCAGGGCTTCTCGCCTCTAGGACAGTGAAAAGGTCAGTGAGACTGATGTGACTGTACCTCCGTGGCCTCTCCTACTCCTGGTCAGTCGTAACTGTCCTCCCTCCCCGTCTCGCTCTCTCTCTCCCACCCTCACCGACAATATTCTTATATAACAGCTCTATAAATTTGGCGAGACGGAGAGTCTGGCCACGCTTGATTACAGTCTTGCACTCCCCCTCCCCTCATCTCTTTTTTTACTGCTCACCTTCATATCTCCCTAGTTACCATCAGCTATGCCTGACCCTCCTCTATGTCTCCCTCCTGCTCCATTCGTCCTGTGTCCTCACCCTCCAGGCTTGTCCCTCCTCCCTCTCTGCACTTTGGGCCTCTGTGGGGTTCTGGATCACCCGTCCTCCGGCCTTCCCTGAGAAGTCCATAGCCACCAAACTTGCCTCTGATTTTGACTGCACAAATCAACGAAAACGCCACTTATTAATTCCATAAATAAGGTCACAAATTCATTCGCTTGCTCCTCTCTACGTTGGGTGTGACGAGCTCACTTTGCCATCTGTGTAGCTGGTAGGTCCCTTCAGGCTCCGTGGGGCCAACTTGGATAACTGGTAGTTACACTGGAGCTGTTTGCCATGCTGCTCACGCAACACAAACACACAAAATAAACTCATTGTTTGTCTACATTTGCAGATCTTGTCAATTTTGCTTTCAAGAAAGTTGGAGCCTGTATTCAGCTCAGTTGTCAAATAGTGGAAGAAGAGCGAGAGGAGGGCTGTGTTGTCACCATTATCTGACCTTGAACAATCTGAATGCGGATGTCCAGCATGTTCTCGTCTGCTCATTCTCAGCACATAGGATCTTTAGGTCCTGAGCACGCACTGGTTTTCTGGAAGGCTGCAGAAGCACAGACAGAAAACAAAGAATTAACATCACTACCTACTGCGATCATGTTGAATATAGCTCAGTTATTTCATACAAAGCAAACAAAACACTTCCTTACTGAAATTCTCAATCTATGGCCAGGAAACTTCCCAGTTCTTAATCCAATGATGCTGATCCTCAAAATGCATGTGAAAGTTAAAATCAACTGATAAGGCAGGAAATGCAACACAACCAGTAAGTACTGGCCAATATCGAACAAGAGTGAAACGTATTCAGTCATGAAGAAGGCCATTGTTCCTCTTTATGACTTCAATTTGATTTACAGTGGTACCTCGTATAAAGAACTCTTCGCATAAAGACAAATTCGCATACAGAAGAAAAAATTGGCAAAAAGTCCAAACCGCATAACAAAAAATTATTCGGACAGCGATTGAAGATTGACGCGTCGACGCCCGGGTCACTTCTGCGTCTCTTCAGAGTCTCATCCACGAATGACCCGGAAGCGAATGTAAACCTTGTGGTCCTTCTGATCGTGTGTCCGGGTCCTGCAGCTGAATGTTAACGCAAACTGAGCCTTTTTTCATTTAAAATGCTGCTTTATTTTGTGTTTTTCATCATGGGACCCAAGAAGAATGATAGTGGGGACAAGACGACGCGTAATACGATCTCGCTGCGTGTAAAATGCGAGATAATACAAAAACATTCTCGTGGCGTTCGCAAAGGCAAAGCTCTTTGGATGAATATTTCAGCAAAAGATCACTGCCGACTGAAAGTAGTGATGCTGGAAGTGCGATGAAACAGGCCAAAACAAGCGAGATCTTAAAAAAATCATAAAAAAATCAAAATGGAAAAATATAAAAAAATACTGTAGTGTGAAGATACAGTAGTGTTAAGTTATTTCTTTGATTAAGTTTGCTGTGTATACGTTCTGTAGTTCATTTAGCTCCGCCTCCCTCCTCCTCCTCTTCCACTGCCATCACCATAAAGCGTCACCTTTTATGTTTCTTATTGTGTTTAAGTTATTGCGTTGTTTGTAGATTAGAATTGGGTTGTAAAGCACGTTATTTTTAATCTGTGCTTTACTTACCTGCACTCCGTCTCATCCTCCCTGGGTAAGAATACATTCTAAATCATTTTTAGAACTAATTTCATTCATTCCGTTTTAGATAGTTAACATAACTTCCTTTTCAAATGACAATAATGAATAAATGTGCAGGTAGGGGTGTGTAATACATACTTTATATGGGAGTTTGTCGTGGGTCCAGAACGGATTAATTGGTTTTACATGTATTCCTCTGGAAAAGGTCCATTCGCATAACAAAAAATTTGCATACAGAATGTGACGCCGGAACGGATTAAATTCGTTGTGCGAGGTACCACTGTATTTGCCAATAAAACTTTTTGAAACTAAAAAAGGCATATGATTGTCTTTCAATGTACAACAGAAGAAGGTGGAAAAAAATCTTAACATTGAAGCAAAAGCATTTAACTTACCCAAAACATTTGGCCATAACCACAACTTTACTACTCATCTAATAAAATTAAACATATAAACAAATTAAACTTATGTTTAATTTGATGGTTTGTCAGTAGTGCCATATCACCTTACCTCCAATAATAAAGCTGTATGTATGAATAAAACTTTAAGACTACATAATACTCTACACTGCCTTGACTGTGAAGGTGATTTTCATTTGAGTGACGAATAGCCAGATTTTTATTTCACTCGCTTCTGTCCTGACTGAGAATTCTAGAAGCAGAAAATACCGTGTATTTAACTTTACATGAAGTATTAGACCAGGGGTCTGCAACCTGTGGCTCTGGTGCCCCTCTCCAATCACTCCTGTGGTTTTGACCAGCGACAGAAGTAACATATTATGATAAATAAAAATGAAAATAGGGACTAAATCAAAAAAATAATAAAGTAATGAGCAAGATTAAGAAAACTGAAAAAAATAATCCACTGCATGAACAATCTAAAGCAGAAGCTGAACAAAAATTGACAAGAGTGAATATAATAATTAAACCAACTTGATGAAAATGAAACACAATCAAGACAATGAAATTGAACAAAAATAAGCTAAATACGCCACAAAATTACTGCTAATCACCTAAAATATTGAGAGTTAACCCAATGACAAAAAAAAATTTATGAAGTGATACACAAAATAAAGATGACCAAAAATTGTCAAAATAATCAATAAAATGAACAACAACATACAAAGTAAATCGATTAAATGAACAAAAAAAATTGAAAAT
>JAQQAE010022245.1:0-10298 GCA_029823295.1 Pseudamia nigra | reverse complement strand
CAGACAGTGGATGCCCTCCGTGAAGCCATCTTCACCACTTGGAGCAACATTCCCACTAGCCTCCTGGAAACACTAGCTAGCATCAAGCATGCCAAAACAAATTTTGAGGTGATTATGAAGAATGGTGCAGCTGCTCATTACTGAGTCCTTTTTTGAAAATTTGTTGTCTATTTTAGGATTTTTTTTGGCTTGGATTTGAGATGTGGTCTTAAACTTTTGATCAGCTAATGAACAGCCTATTTCAGTTGTTTGCAATAAATTGTTTACTCAAATTTTTTTCTTGTCTCACTCCCATTTCTTGTTTTTGCATTTTGAAGCACTACTTAGAACCATCTTAAGATCCAACAGTGCAAAATGTACATTTTTGCATTTTTTCAATTGGTCTTAAAATTTTGATCAGGAGTTTGCATATTTTGAATGTTGATTCCGATCAATTTAACTCAGCTGTATTTTTATAGCATCAATCACAATCAAAGATTATCTCAAGGTGCTTCACACTAAAAGACCAAAACCTCAAGACGATGCGGAGCAAACCTATTAGAACGTCCGAGAGAAAGCCAAAATACACAGAGTGTATTTTTATATTGTCTCACTGAGATGAACAGGGCCTTCCCGAATAAAAATAAAATAAATCAAAACACTGTCTACTAGGCAGCATATATCTATGAAATTCCCAAATTCTTTGCAATTTTATGCAGAGAAACATTATAAATTGTTGCACTACTTTCCAGTCTTTCAGAGAGGGATCTTCTCGCCATCTTTACTTCAAACACTCAACCTCTCTGGGATGTCGTCGTTTTTATACCCAGTCATGTTTCTGACCTACAGTGGCACATTGTATTTACTGAAGAAAAATATTTTTTAGACTCCATATCTTGTAATTACAAGTTCTTTTCTTCTAATCATGAGTTTTTTTTCTCATAATTACATGATACTATATCTTGTAGTTACAAGATACTGTACAGTAACTCATAATTATGAAATATATTATTTTGTAATCATGAGAAAAGTTAAAGCTCTCATTAATCCTCGTATGCTACAGATAGGGAATATGGTGTATCAGAGTTAATCTGATTTATTCTTTTATTGGACTTGGATACACTGGGAAAAATTTAGTGAGGATGGCATTAACAGTAGTATATAACACTATGACGACATCTCAGATCATTGGGATTGTTCTGGGGCGGCCCCACACTGGTCTATTAAAAGTTGTTGTCTTCTAGACCACTATGGGAGGCTTCATGGATATAAATCCATGCATTTAAAATGCATCCAAGCCGGTGTTCTGACATTTTAGCATACCCATCAGAATGGTGCACCCTGAATTAATAAACATTAATTATATCAGAAACAACATTCTATGCTTTCTAAATAACGTCAAAATAGCAATCAGTTACTGAGCCGAGGGACAGAAAAATCACCACAAACATATCTCGTTGTTACAACTTATAGATCTCATAATCATGACACACAGATCTCATTATATTGACGTGAATTCACTTTTTTCCATTTTTTTTACTCAATGAATGCAGTGGACTTTTGTACTAACCTGGTGCCCATTAACCTAATTCATTCTGAGGTGTTCCACTTGCTGTGCTTTCAGACACTTCAAAATTTTTCCAGTCAAATTCAAGTTGGAGGTAAAATTTTCCAAAAACCTTGAGATTTCTAAAATTTGAAGACATTTTGTCTTTGTGCTGCAGTCAGGTAAACATGAGATTTTGGCGTTTTGCATGGTAATCCGTGATAATCACCTATGAGTTTTTATTTTCATTTTACACAGTGGCTCATTGTTTTGTAATATGATTGTGTTAAATTAGTGTATTGCATATAGTGTAGGCATATCCATGCAGTGATTTGCAGCCCACACGAAGAATTAAGATGTCTCTTCCAACAATATTTACTCAGTTATATAAGTGAATACCAGCTTCACAGGAGAGTGATGTAGCGTGTTGCAGCCATGTTGAATGTGGCAGCTATGACTGACTAGCCACACTTTATGCAACACCGGTTTCGTGTGTGATTGGCAACAGGAACAGTTTGAAGTCTGACTTGAATGGTGATTGAGATTCACTTTGAAAATTATGAAACCTCCTATCGTCATGGCTTTTTGAGTGATCTAACTTCTGACAGTTGGAGAAACATTCTGGAGAATCACTGGGATATTGGTGGATGACAATTAACGGCCCATGTTTAATATAAGAGACTCTGCAAAATGTCAAAGGCCACAGTTGAAGACGCACATGGATGAAAGCTCGCTCTTCAACACGTCATTTTAAGAAGGAATCCATGGAGGGAGGAGATGGTAAAAATCCTTCCCTACAAAGGCAACATATACTAAGTATATAAATGATGAAACTAAGAAAAAAAAAATCACTATCAAGTTTATATCAATTTTCTTTTTTTGTTATTGTTCTTACTTTTGTCCATTTCATTAACAATTTTGATATTTTGTGTTGATTTTGTGTTCAATTTTGGTGTTTTGGCCTTTTATTGGATTATTGTTTGGTTTTGTGTCTTATTTTGTTCAGTTTTGTGATTATTTAGATATGTCTGTCGATTTTTGGTCATTTTTTGGAATATTTTGTTAATTTTGGATCTCATTTTGTTTGATAGTGTTTTCTTCATTCTGTTCATTTTTGGTTGTTTTCTTGTCATTTTTGTTCATTTTGTTTTTTACTTTGTTCATTTTCTTGATTATACTGGTCATTTCTATTCCCTTTCTTGATATATTTTTCTTTCTCTTTTTTGCAAATTTTGTTAACTTTTTTAGTCCTTCTCTTGCTAATTTTGTTACTTATTGTATTCTTTTATTTTCTTGACATTTTTGGTCATTTTGCTAGCTATTTCATAATTTTCTTAATAATTTTGGTCATGCTCATTTGTTCATTTTGCACTCTACTTGGTCATTTTGCTTCTTATTTTGATTTTTAAATCATTTTGATTTTTTTCCCACATTGTTTTGATTATTTCTTTCCTTTTTTGTCAGATTTTTCTTCTCATTTGATTGACTCTTCATTTTGCCTCTATTTTTTTCATTTTCTTGAGAACTGTGTTCATTATTTATTTCAATTTTGAATTCTGTTTGTATGCTCTCTCTATGTCTGCATGCAGAGGTGCTGTGTATCAAGAGGCAAACCAGGCAACTGCTTGGGACCCCGTAGGACTGACGAGCTTTAAAAACAGCTGTATTGTTGGGTTATTCATAACATAATGAAGATGAACACTAGTTGTACAGGCCCAATACACCCTAGAATCACTACCGTCTGTGTGGGTTCTCCCCGTGTACTCCGGCTTTCTCCCACAGCCAAAAACATACACTGGGGTTAATTGGTCACTACAAATAGCCCATAGGTTATAATGTTACTGTGAATGGTTGACTGTCTATATGTCAGCATTGTGATGGTGTACCGTGCCTTCGCCCTACATCGGATGGGATAGCCTCTAGCACCCTCCCTGACCCTCGTGAGGATTAAAGAGTAGAGAGTGAATGAAGTAATAAATTACAGACTTACTGTATTTTACTTTGGTCTTACAGTAACACTGTATTTGATTTCTAATTTTTACTGAAATGAAACCTCTACCAAGACTCTGTGCTACCAATTAAATCATAGCACAAGGTCCAATTCTAGTCTGAACTCCATTTTGACCAATGCTTATCTACAACACTTTGACTTAGAGCAGAATTATCTCTGTGTAATGTGATGGAGCAGGTACTAAGTTATTGTTTAACTGCTGTTCTGTGTTGTTACTGATAATGTCCCACCTCTCATGTGCATACAATTATGTTAGGATAACATCACGATGAAATGCAGGTCAAATTTGGGTCAGTTTCCTGTGCTAGCTAATTTTACATTGGTTCATATTTTAGGTGGCTTCCAGGTTGTCATCGACATAATTACTTTACAGTTGTCTTACTTAAGCCTTCACAGCTTTCAACGTGAGGCTCAGATTCCAGCTTGCTGATTTAGGTTGCCTTACTTTGTCTTCCAAACATTCATTTGTTTAATTGTGTTTCTGCCTGGACTTGATCACACAATCTGATATCAGAAAAGAAAAATTAAACTGGGCTTCATGATTGAACACGGCCTCAGATAGATAGAACTTTGTGTAATACAATGTAATTGACCTCAAAAACTTCAGCATAAATTATAGACATATGTCTCTCTCTCATATGCAAATACTGCCAATCATCACAGAATGTACTATTAATTAGATGAAGGATATGGAGTATTATACAAGTTCTACAGTATTTTAATCTCTCATACTGGAACACTCAGGCCCATTTTCCATCAAATAAACTGTGTTTTTTGAACTGGTGCCATACAGATTCCCTAGAACCTTGGTTCCATCTAGTGAACCAGTCTGTGTTTAAACAGGTTTCAAGTTCATCTATCCTAATTAGGCACATGTTATTAATTGTGGGTGGTGCATATTGAACAACAGCCCATAACAGCATAACTTATTGCCACATCCAGCTTGACTCTTTGTAAAGTTTTCCTTTGTAGTTTAAATACATAAAGGCCCACTTTGCTTCTAGGAAAGAACCTACTATTTTTTTGGTTCCAACTAGGAACCAAAGTTCCAGGTTCTGAACCGGTTAGGTTTAAGATCTATAACTGCACTGGATCACTGATGTGTAAAAGTGCCCATTTCTATCCACAGTCCATGTTTCTACTAAGTGATGAATCATTTCAGACCCCTCCAAATTCCAAAGAAGTGGGCTGTGGTTCTGGACTTGGGCAAGATAAGGCATACACGTGACAAAGAACTCGTAACTAGAAAGCACTCAGAGAGCACAGACCTCTGCCAAGGCAGCTCATTTCACCATATGACATTATTAGGTCCTGTGCACAGGGAAGATTTTACCTCCACAAAGATCCACATTTTTAAATGCAACTATATTAAGCTACAAAATTGTGGTGTAAGATCTGAGTATGATGGATTGAAAGTAAAATCTGCGGTTGATTTATCAAGATGAAGCCTACGTATAGATTTGATGTGATGACGTGCATGGACACGGTGTCTGCGTAAGTGAAGTGAGTGCATGAGGAGGGCTTCAATTTAATGACATCCCGACAAAAGTTGCACTTTTAAGTTCACTGTTTACATTCTTACTGACATAGTTACAGCATCATGAATGAGTCGCACATGCGTCTGTGGCTGCATCATAGCATCATGGAAAATTTCCTTTTCAAACAGTAACGTTTCAAACTGCAATGGATGTTCTGGATGTTTGCTTCCTTCATAAAATCATGGAAATCCTTCAGTGTCAGATCATAAACCAATCTGTCTGTCAGTTTCTCCCATGGTTTCTCGTCCATCATGTGATTCAGATGACCACCGAAATCTAATCACTTGTTCTTTACTCAATTTCTGACATTTCCTGAAAATGTCATCAAAATCTGACCAGAACTTTTTGAGTTATGTTGCAAACAGATAGACAGACAAACCAATGCCGGTGAAAACATAACCTCTGTGGATTAGTAGATGACAAAAGGTTTCACTCACAGCTTCTGAGTTCTTATGGATCTGTCATTGATATAGGAATGTCATGTCCCAGCTATTAATGATCCTGTCCCATCCAGAGCCTGAGAACCAGCGCAGGTCACCCTAAAATACTGTGGCCATAGTCACACAGGCATAATTCCAAACACCACATAGAGCAGTGCTTTTATGATAAGGGCCAGGAATACCCTGGCCCTTATTGTTCATCTTTGGGAATATTTTTTTGACAAATTTTTACATCCACCTGCCCAGCTGTTTCAAATCACATTGTTTAGAATCGTTTTCAGGCATTTTTTGAGGAATGGCTGAATTCAGATAAAATGAAGCTGAGCTTTGCCCATACTCTCTATGATAATATACAAGTCCATGTAAATTTTAAAATGACACTGTGTAACCTCATTTTGTTGTTAAGATCGAAAAAACAGTGATTTTACAGTGAGGAAAAAAAAAACTACCGTCATTACTCTTCAAGAGTTACATGCTCAATACACTTTATTTTGACTGACATTGGTCAAATGCATTCAGTACACAGATTTAAATATTCACTGTGTGATATTTAGTGACATGCAGCTGTGAAATAGTAATAGAAACAACCTGTGTTTTGTCTATTTGCACCTTTTAATTATGGAGACATTAATGCTGGTCTACATTCAAACATGCAATGCATCATAGCACTGAATGTTACCAACAGGTAACAACATCACAATCCCAAATTCAACACTAATGAAAACATAATTCTGTTTATTATATTCCAGCTCTACAGTCATCCCCTAAATGCACACTAGACCTTTTAATAATTCAACATAGTAACCATAAAAACTAACTTATTCTGTTTTGTTCACCCAGGTTTCTATATCCTGGGGGTTGGAGACATTTGACCATCTGTAGGGGAGGATTATTAAGAACTTTGCATCACAATAGACATGAAAGGGAGTATTGATCAACTAATTTGAAGCCTGCACTGAAACAGATTTGTACATTGTTCATAAGATCCAAGATGTGGACAGAGACCCTGGCTGCAAAATAAGAGTTGTTATTTTTAGGTGTATTTTACTTACTATTTTGTCCTAGTTTCGTTTTTTACAGTGCATACCTAAGGAACATACATAAATATGGAGCACATATGCCACATAATATAAAAACAAGGGGACCACCTCTACACATACGTATGCGTTGTGAAAGGCCATAGAGAATACAAAAAATACAGGTGTCACCCACACCTGTTTATGTAGCCCTCACACCATGTGTTTGCATCATCAGATTGGAACAGAAGAGCTTTGCATAAGCCTTTATGCACACACATTCACAATACGCACCTGCTGTTGTACAAATGCATGAGCATCTACACTGTCTGAAACACACACACATACACACTCGCACACACAGGGTTCTCCAGGGCCGTAGTGTCTGGCGGGTGTCCAGTGCTGGAGTGGTTCTGCTCTAGAGAATGGCAGGCCCTGTCTGCAGCCCATCAATCAAACGCTGCCAGCTATACCCTTTTCCCTCTGTTCTCCCTTCTGCCTTTCCTCCATCATCCCTCTTTTCTATTGCTCTCTCTCGTCTCTTCCTGTTCTCACCCCCCCTTTTCTCTGATCCATTCTGTATCCCGAATTCTCATGCACCACCTCACCTTTGTTAATCTCCCTCCTCTTTTCCCTTCCCGTTCTCTCTTTGAATCTTAAACTCCCATCTCTCCACCGATCTATTCTTGCCTCTGCATATTTAAAAGATTTTGTACTCATGGATACTCAGCTGTCTTCCTCTTGCGCTCCGGCTCCTTCACATTTCCCTTGCTCACCCTGCAGGCTTACACTGCCTTTTACTTACTCTCTCGTTCTACACCACCCTCTGTTTTTGCCTCTCTCTGTCTTTTCCTCCCCTGATTGATGCAAGCAGACGGCCTCTATCAGTGTTTTATACATAATCCAAATAAGATATGCTTGTGCCTGCATTTCTGAAAGTCCTAGCCAGCCCCTGACACGATGTGCTGACGGAGGATTCACAAAATGCACACACAAACACTCACATACACGCACATGCAAACACTCATTCAGAAACTCAAGCGAAAACCCACACACACGCCCATCGTCAAAGGATTATTTCTAAAAGTTATGGAAGACAAGACAAAACACTGTTTGTGGTTGTGCGTGGCGATATATTAACGTGTGAGAATGTGTATGTGTGCCTGTGGGTCTTATGTGCGTATTTATGAGAGGCTGAGACAGAATGTGCATTTAAATGGCTGTGTTAAGTAATGCTGACCCATCTCTTTCTTTTCTCGATGTCCCATCCATACCAAAGCAGCAAAGTGGGATGCATGTAAAGCTTTATAGACACATAACAAATGGGATTCTTCAGGCTGTTCCCTTTCTCCAGATGAAAAAGATATAAAATAAAATTAAAAAGTCAGTTTTCCATCATTAATAATTAAAGCTAATTTAACCAATCAAGTGTTTCCCCTGCATTGATTTGACTACAGGGCTACTAAACCCATCTTTGTGCACATTACGACCCTCTTTCTTATTATTATACTGCTAGTTAGTTTAACAGTACTATACTGTAACCAGGTGACTTACACAATCACATTCATGCATTTTATGTCCTTGTAGGTTGCGCCTGAAGGTACTTAAGAATGCATACTATGTATCCACTATTACCACATCCAATATGGCATTTACACTCACTGGCCACTTTATTAGTCACACAGTGCTAGTACTGGGTTGGTATGCTGTCACATTTGAACTAAACTGACATTACCCAAATTTACTCTGAAAGTTTATATCCGAACTTAAAAAAAACTAAATGTTAATAAACGTTTTGTGCAATTAGATAGGTCTCAAAAATGTGGACTTCAAGTTAAATCAAATCAAGTAAGACCAGACACATCCAAGTTTTTAATGACTCCACTCTCTGGCCACTTTATTAGGTACACTCTCCGAGGCATGTGGTTTTCCTTCGGTCGACTGGACTGGAAATTTGGTTTGAAGACATTTCTCTACCTATCCAGGAAGCTTCTTCATTTCTGACCTGGATGACTGAGAATCTTCACAGACATGTACACTTTGCTAGTACTGGGTTAGATCACCTAGCTATCATAAGAAGGTACACTGTCGTCATAAAGGGATGGACATAGCCAACAGAAACATTCAGGTAGGCTATGGTATTTAAACAATGCACAGTTAGGACTAAAGGTTGAAAAGTCACCCCCACTGGCAGCCTGAAAAGTTGAGACGATTTAGGATAGATCAATGCTTTCATATTCCTTATGCCACTTGTTACAATTGCATTTCTGTAGGCATGGTTTTTAGCTCAGGGACTCACTGACTGACATTTGGAGGATGTGGGTGTAGTTTGTAAGCTCTCTGTGATCAGCGTGACTAGACGCAGCTGGGTAAAACAAGTTAATTTAAGCAGTTGTGATTAATGAAAACATTCTCGGCAAATGCTCTTGCTTTCCTCCGGTTAATTAAAGCAGTTTTCTTCCAGACCGCAGGGAAGCAAAAAAAAGGACGGAGGAGAGTTTGAACTGCCAACACAGTCGGGCAGAGCTCAAAGACCTGAGCAATGTTTTGCAAACAACCATTAAACTGAAATAGGCTGTTTGTCACCTGATCAAAAGTTTGAGGCCAAAACCTTTAAAAGCCCAAAAACACCCTAAAATAGAAATCAATTTTCAAAAAAGGACTCAGTAATGAGTAGCTGCGCCATTCTTCCTAATCACCTCAAAAATTTGTTTTGGCATGCTTGATGCTAGCTAGTGTTTCCAGGAGGCTGGTGGGAATGTTGCTCAAAGTGGTAAAGATGGCTTCATGGAGGGCATCCACTGTCAGGAACTGGTGTCCATTTTTGCAAATTTCCCTTGCCATCCAACCCCAAATGTTCTCAATTGGATTTAGATCAGGGGAACATGCAGGATGGTTAAAAGAGTGATGTTATTTCTCTGAAGAAGTCTCAGGTGGGCATTGTGAACTGCAGCATTGTCCTGTTGAAAAACCCAGTCATTACCACACAAACAATGGCTTCCAGTCATGAGCGATGCCCCCTGCAACATCTCCACATAGTCAGCTGCTGTTTGACGCCTCTGCACAACCTGAAGCTCCATTGTTCCATTGAAGGAAAAAGCCCCCAGATTGTGACGGCGCCGCCTCCACTGTGCCGTGTAGAAACCACCTCAGGTGGGATCTCCTAGTCATGACAGTGACGTTGGAAGCCATCAGGACACTCTAGGTTAAATTTTTTCTCATCAGAGAATAAAACTTTCTTCCACTTTTCAATGTCCATGTTTTGTGCTCTCATGCAAACTCCAAACGGGCAATTTTATGCCGTTGAAGGAGACGAGGTCATTGAAGACGTTTGTGTCCTTAAAACCCTTCTCTCGTAGATGCCATCTAATGGTTATGGGACCGCAGGCGGCACCAGTGACGAACTTAATTTGGGCTGACTACTGTCCTGTGTCTTGACGGACAGCCAATTGGATTTTGTCTTCTGCGGGCCATTCTTTATTAATCCACAAAAATATTCATACCAGCCCAAAGTTGTGGAAATGACCTTGCTTCTTCATTCTCGTGCTTGGTTTAAGCTTCAGCAGGTTGTCTTGACTGTGTCTGCACATGCATAGAATTGCTGTGATTTGATGATTAGATATTTATGTAAACAAGCAGCATTAATAAGTGTACCTAATGAAGTAGCCTGTGAGTGTGTATGGTTGTGTAGATACAGTGCCTTGTGAAAGTATTCGGCCCCCTTGAACTTTTCAACCTTTCGCCACATTTCAGACTTCAAACATAAAG
>JAQQAE010022244.1:0-10298 GCA_029823295.1 Pseudamia nigra | reverse complement strand
AAGAAATTGATCAAAAATGTCCCAAAATATGAAAAATGATCAAAAGTGAAAGAAACAATCAGGAAAATTATCAAAAAAATCTTTAAAAAAAAAGGAAAATTACAAAGAAAAAAATTAAAGAGCCATAAAATGACAAAAAGTGAACGGCATACAAACAAAATAATCAAGTCAAAGTGCACCAATAAACAAAAACAAATTCTGAATGAAATTAATCAAAATTAAGAAAGATAAGAAATCAGTTAAAAATGAAACCAAAAGTGAAGGAAATGAACAAAGTAATGAATGAGCGTCATAAAAATAAATAAACATATGATTGGCATATTTCCAAAAGGCCATGATCTTAAATCTTGGAAACACTGTGAAAGGGAATGTGACGTCACAGTAGGGATATAAATGCAAATGTGTGTGTGTCTATATCGGGCACAGATGCTCATTCCTACACATTACAAGGTTCACACACGTTTGTAACACAGATGTTTTACTTTTAATGTAAATTAAGTGTTTCATGTCCAGATCACTGTGTGTCTCCAGCTCCCGTGTGACCTCTGACCCTTGTCTCTTTCATCACAATCAGTGCATGTTTCACAGGTGCTTCTTGTTTGTCTTTAACTTATACGTTGTTTTCATTAAACTCACGAACATTGTGAACCATAGCGTTAATGCCAGGTCCTGTACTTCTGGATCAGATAATCATAGGAATATAAACACTATATTCACTTCAAGTTTGAAAGAGAGTCGATCACACATCTTTGTTGAATTATTGATTCTGATCCTGGCACTATGAATAACGCACCGTTGCTATTCTATACGTAGGTCAAATTGCAGAGTTTAACAGCGGAAGCAATAAAAAATTAATTGTCCATTTATCATTGAATATGAGACATTACTGTGAAAAAAACGCATCACCATGTCCCGTTTATTTTGCAGTAAGGACTGTATACATCTATAGAATGCTCCTCTGGATTATGGAACACACCTGCAGTCTGTAGATAGTTTTGTGTGTAATGGCTCCGTGCAGTGCATGTTCCTCTAAAACACTAAACAGCCCCAGCTTTGGAAATGCCACTTCATTTTTTGAGAATAAAGTAATGAAAGAGGTGAGCAGATCTGCTCACGCTGACTCTTCAGCAGCTCCCAGCAAGTTGTAGAGAAATGTTATGATATGATAACCCAACTTCCTGTTTGTAGTCTGCAGTTTATTATTATGTACTTTCATAGTCATACTTTAAGACTTTTAAAACAACCTTAGATTTTCTTGACTTGCAAAGTTGTTTTTTAAATTTACATAATATACAGCTCTGGAAAAAATGAAAAGACCCCTGCAAAATTATCATTTTCTCTGATTCTAATATTTGTAGGCATGCATTTGAGTACAATGAATATTTTTGTTTTATTCTCTAAACTACTGACAACATTTCTCCTGAATTACAAATAAAAATAGTAATTCAGAGCAACATCACAAATGGTCAAAATATAAATAGATGTGTTTTCAGACCTCAAATAATGCAAAGAAAAGTTAAAAAAGAAAGAAAGAAATCAGGAAAATTATTTCAAAAAATTATTAAAAATGAACAAAAAATCTGAAAAATGATCAAAAATAAAACAGAATAAAATGGTAAAAAATGAACAAAAAGCCTGCAAAATTATATTTAAAAAACTCTGTAAAAAAAATCTGGACATTCATCCAAAATGAACAAAAAATTTTAGGAAATGATCAAAAAATTTGTAAAAACTTGACAAAAAAGATCAGGAAAACTACCAAAATTTTAAAAATAATCAGGAAAATGATCAAAAATGAAAGAAATATGAGCAAAATAATAAGTCATTGAGCAAAAATAAATCAAATGAACAAAAATAAATCTGTAAAATGGTGAAGAAATGAACAAAAACTTTGGCGTGTTGAATGTGATCACCTTAACCCTTTCATGCATGACTTTTTGAAAAATGGGGATTTGACATTTTGAGTGTTGTGGAGTTGGGTAGAGTTGGAAATAGTTAAATTACCTACATCAGAGCATGAGATTAGTGAAATAGAATCATAATTATACCTTACTTACTATTTAATAATGTGTAAAAACAAAATTATGAATCAACCATGCAAAGGTTTTTTTGTATTACAGTGGCTTATACACAGCCAAACAACTTCTTACTGTATGTGAATAACTGTTCTGCCCTGCTATTTAGTTTATTTTTATTTATTTGGTTCTTCTTTTTGGTCCTTTCTTTGCCACTTCCTGACTGTTTACTTCCTTTTCTTTGTTTTTCTTCTTATGTTAATTTTTCTTAGGATTTTGTTCATGTTCTCATCATTTTTTCATTGTTCTGTTCATTCTGTTTACTTTTCTTCTTGTTTTGCTTAGTGTTTACTTCTGTTTGCATCCAATTTGGTTCATTTTATGATCATCTTGCTCATGTTCTTTATTTTTCTTATTTTTAAAAAAATTTTATGTTTAGTTTCTTGGTTGGTTTGTTCATTTTGCGTTATATTTTGTTCAATTTTCTTCTGATTTTGTTCACGTTTGCTTCATTTTTGACTAATTTGGTCATTTTTCTTCCGGTTTTGTTCGCTTTTATTTGTCTTCCTTACTATTTCGTACTTCTTATATTGCTCCTTCTTCCTGATTATTTAGTTCATTTGAAGGAAAAATACTCACTGACTCGTTGCATTTTGCTTTTTACCTTCATTTTGTAGCTACATTCCTGTCAGTTTGCCGTTGGGGGCCAGTGCAGTGGACACCATGGGTTAGTGTTAGTTTAAAACTGGTGTCCGGTCTGACTTTTAGTTTTCTGGAAGGCCCTCTAGAGACGGCGCCATCCTCTGTGGGTCCAAACATCTGGTCCGCTCCTACTCTCCAGCTCTTTGCCTCCTCTTGTCACCATTCAAGGGCAAGCAAACGTAGGGAATCCTGCTGACAGCCACACTCTCCTCTGCTCCCACACAATGTCATCTATAGAAAGGCTTTACACTCAAAAGTACGCGTGTGCATGTGTGTGTGGGATCACACTGAAAGTGATGCATAAACAGTTGTCGAATTTTCACCTTTTTGAATATTCTCCGCTCGATGATCGCCTCGTTGGATGAAGATGAGAGCATGATCTCGACTACAGCACTGGTGTCAGTAGTGAGTGCAGAGGAGTGTGAAGACTTGGACTTGCTCAAAAGGAAGGAAAGATGGAAAATGCTCATGTTTCCCCTTGCAGGCTGTTTTGTGCTCTGCCTGTGTGTGTGCAATGATGGGATGTGTTATTGACTTATTGCATTAGATGGTTTCTGTGCTTCATGCTCACGCTCTAACATCACCCTTAGACAAATAACAGGATCAGACTGTGCACACAACCTCACACCAGTGCACACTCCCACACACACACACACACACACACACACGTGCAGTAATGGTTGCGTGAATACAAAATGTTTAGTCTTGCGCACCACTCTTATGCCTTTGGGGTTTTGTGTTCATATCATCGGACTGTTGTGCAGACTGAGTATGTTTCTTCCGTGTGTGTGTGTGTGTGTGTGTCCATCTGTCTGGTGCATGTCCGTCCTGTCTGTTCCAGAAACTCCAGAATGGTGTGAAGGAATAGAGCCGTGCTATGGTGTGAGAGGAGCACGACTGCACTGAAGCCAAGGAGGGCGAAAGAGGAAGGGCCGAGCAGGTGGAGCGAGGATGGACAAAGAAGAGAGAACGAGGTGAGCGGGGAACGAAAACGTGCATTCGCTGAAGTCATCTGTGAGCCTCTGCTTCCTGCTCTAAGCCCCCTGACCCGGTCGGTGGGCCCACTGTGTGTGGAGTCTGCCCTCTGAGTAATGTACAACCGAATGCAACACACCGAGCGTGTCCAATGTGGAGAAAATCAATTTATAGAACGGGACGCTGGGGCTAAAAGATTCCTGCTGTTCTGAATGTGTGGCCATGTATTTATTTCTAACATTACTTGGAGACAAATGTGATCAGACGCTCACTTGTGGGGACTCGGGTTTCTTATGGGGTCCAGGATCACGTCCCCTTAATGTAAGTCATAAGGAGATGTAATGTAAGACATAAAGGAGAAAAAAAGATATGGAGAACTGTAAAAAAAAATAGCTGAACCATTTATTCACCATATTTTAAAACCAATTTGTTCATAATTTCGTTCATTTTTATTCATCTTGTGTGTTACTTTGTTCATCTTCGTCCCTGGATTTTTTTTTGTTCATTTTTGCTAATTTTATTATTTTGTTCAGTTCTTCATCTTTTTTAATTGTTATTTTATTTGTTTTCTGAATTGTTTATTGATTATCCTGATGCTCATTTTTGACCTTTTTTTGTTTTAATCGTGTTCGTCATTTTGCTTATTTTTCTTCATTTTCAGTTTTTCTTTCTTTTTTTGTTTATTTTGTGAATCATTTGGTTCAGGTTTGCCTTAATCTTGTTTATTACGTTGCTTATTTTGCTTCATATTTAGTTTTTCATTCAATTTTTAAAACATATTTTGTACATTTTGTGGATCACAACATTATACAGTACCTGAAGCAAAAAATTAATTCAACACTGTGTAACAACTTTAACATCAGACAAATCACATTGGTCACTACTTGTATTTATACTATTTGTCACTGATAAAAGTCACCAAGGCCTACGTTGGCCAATGTGAATATTTGCCCAGTACATGTGTGCATCGGTAGCATGCATGGATCTGTGTTTCCCAGAAAGAAACTTAGTGTTGTTTGGCCATCTGCTGAATCCATCACATAGCTGATATTCATGATGCATTTTTGAACAACAACAAGTGTTTTATTCATGTTCTAAAAGGCCTGGTTTGTGGTAACACAAACATTCACGTCACTTCAAAGTCTTTCAAAGCCGTTTCTCATCCACTCTTCATCCATGAGTTCTTTATTGCTTATGATTCATGATGTACAAAACTAAAGAAACTCTAAAAGAAAAACAAACATATTATATATTTTGAAACCTGTATCTCTATCAGTAACAGAAATTTCACGTGAGATGAAATCACACACAGACATGCACACAAACACATACAAAAGAAAAACAGTTTGGTCTCTGTTGTTTCATCATTTTTGATCACATGTGCAAACCGCAGCACGTCTGATCTCTCCCCTGCACCTTAACGTACGGATGAAACACACACATGCGCACTCGTACCCATATTCATGTGTCAACCGCTGACAAGAGCAGAGCATTTAAAACTTCTGTCATTCAACATTTTACGACACCACTGTTGGCAATGATTTTTCTGAATCACCACAAACTCCTCAGCCAGCAGCTCCCCAACAGGCAGATCGATGTAAACCGACAAAAACGCGCCGAACTTTACACCACATAAACATCTCATTCCCCTTTCGCACCTGATCCACCCTCTGACACCTCCTCCATGTGTGACCATGAACAAACCGCAGGACAGACCGGAGATATTTTTACTTTGTCCCATGTTCCGTCCTGCCATGCGTTAACACTGGGGTAGTACCCCACAACCACAAATAAACACACACTCATCCTTTTGGCACACTGACTGACTCCCATGTCCTCTGACCTACTGCTGGTAAAGGACAGACTTTTTCTGTCTGCTAAATGGCTCTATATTTGTCAGCAGTGTAAAAATGACATTCAGCTGTGGGGGGAAGGGGGGGGGGGACTCTGAATAGCTGCTTGCTGAGTGAACGATCCAAACAGGAAATATTGTATTTAAGTGCGTTCAAGTATGTTGTTGAGAGGTCATGCGCGGGCAGGTCATGAATGTAATGTAACATAAGAAGGACTGACAGCAGCAATCGGCAGGTCCTTTAAAGCCTTTGAGCGAATCCCTTTGGACAAATGATCTGATAATGACAGCCTAAAGATTTAACAGATAAATTATAGGCCCAGGTGTGTGTTTGAGTGTGTGTCTGCATTGCGCGAATGCCGATGACAGTGTCAGATTGAGGCTGTTGAGAGGATGAAGTGATGCATGGTAAGAGAGACCAAAACAGGGGTGTTAATGTCTGCAGGCCTGTGGCTCTGACTTTAGCTGTGCCCTTGAGATTTATTGAGCAGGTGGATTGAGTACGTGTGTGTGTGTGTGTGTGTGTGTGTGTGTGTGACAGATTCTGACTGCAGATTACCCTCATATTATAAAAAAATGCTGCCACTCTCCTGCACCCACATAATGATGGACTGTCACCGTTGTAAACTAACCATAAATAACCATAAACGTGGACGGCTGCATGTGTAACAAACTCGCACACGCACACACTGTGGCGCACACGCTGTCAAACCTAGTGGAGAGTTATCATTTACCCATGCCCATTCATCTGGTGCATTTGGATCCACTCAGCCCCAAATATGAACAGAAGCCACACTATCAATCAGTCTTTCAATAAAGCCGCTGAGTACATCAATCAGGATGAATTCCCGCATCTGACGGTGACCCACCCCGCCTGTTTTCAGAGTTTGTCGTTTCTCATTGCTAACTGCCCATTCGTGCTGTGACGGACGGGTCGGAAGTGGAGAAGGAAGGAGGAAGAAGGTTTTGGATCCGTCTCAGCTCATGAATCACTCGTCCATGCAGCTCAGAGAAACGCTGTGTGATCGCGCTGCCCCATTTAAACACACGTGGACACACACGCTGCTACTACTACTGCTCCAAAAGCCCCACTTCCACTCTGACAGCTGGGCTATAGACTGAGGTCTGTATGTAACATGAGGTCAGCCGAGCGAGCTTTGCAGTCACATAGTGTAGCATCATCATTAGTTGTACGAGTCACCGTGAACCGGGCCCACGTGTCCAACTACAGCGTGTCGACTGAAGATGGACTTTCAGCACAGGAAGGTATAGAAACAGAACACATGTACAGTACACACAACATATGATACAGTCAAATAGTGTTGCTATAGGTAGACGATTACTGCCTCTTCAGGGAAATGTCCTTAAAGGTACCCAGTGGATTTCTGTTTACCAATGTCAATAGTTATGATTACATTCAACTTCACTAAATTTAATCTTTCGTGTATTTATTTAAATTCTGCAAAAAAAAAAGTACAGTTTTGATCCTTGAGCTCTTCAGTAGCTCATATATGCTCAACCTCTATTGTTACTGTACAAATGGGGATTATATGTGTGCTATTTATCCTGGAGTACATGCTAGCCAATACAAAACATCAAAATAGAAACCCATTTATCAAATGCCCATTACTTGTACTCTCAAAAACTCCATGGGGCACCTTTAAGTTCCAGCAGTTACATGTCATTCACATTGGCAGCAGGAGAACGGAGTGTCCATTCTGTAAGGTCATCTTTGTTCCAGTACAGTAAAATGTCGACTTCATTCTTAGTTTTTACATTCAGTTTATTGTAACATGTTCCTACGAAGTCCCAAAAGTGTTTGTTCACTTCCTAAAGGAGACAACTATGACTTCTCACTATTCAGAATGAGTTGCCTTGAGGCATTTAGGAACATCACAATTTAAAGGTTCAATATGTAAGACTCCGCCTCTAAGCTTACAATAGCTAGTGTTGCTTTTGCTACAAAGGTGAACAAACTTTGGAGTTATCATAATGATTTTCTCGAAACAAAATAAAAAACAAAGAAATGGTTACAACTACCATGACATCACCCTGAGGTGTTGATCATAGATTGTATATATTAGTGAACAGAGTAACCATTACTCACTTGTTTCTGAACTGCCGTTTTGAGGCCAATCAGTGGAAGAATCACAAGAACCAGAAACCAGATTGCTGCTAAAAATTGCAGCTGATTCCAACAGTAGCCATGTGCCAGTACTACACTCCAGCCCAAAAAGTATTTTCCCCATAGATCACAATGATCAAAGAGATGTCTGTAAAACCGCTCATAGCACACCTACAGCTGCAAAAAAAGTTGGAAATTACTCTTTAAATGATCGATTTTTATAACATGGAGGTTTGAAATGTTTTAAACTGCCAAAACGCTCAAAAAATAATTTTGACAATCTGTGACATCACCTGCAGTGCACACTCTGAGCAACCATTGGACGAGCAGGAAGCACTGAAGGGGAGTACAACATGTACATGTGCACAGTGGCCCTTGTACACCTGTGTAGCGGACCACGTAATACACAAATAACACAAATGTGTGTTTTTTTTGCTTCATTGCCACTGAACAATTTTTAGAAAGGAATGAATGGACGCCAACTTGGAAACCCACGGCTTGGGCCAATCAGGTTGTGACTTTCTGGGTGCCATTTTGGAGTCAAAAACAACACCGTAACGTCACTAGATTTTGACAAATGGGGGTGGAGCTGCAGGAGCACAGAGCGTCAGGGTCTTTAGAGTAAGCTGACGCTAAACACCAGCTTACTGACCATGTAAAAACTTCATTAAGCTTTGTCCAATCAAAGTGTAGCAGATATGTCAGACTATTTGCCATAACATCTTAATAATGCAGCAATATTTTAAATGTGAACCACGTGGATCACTCTCATTGCAGCAAATATCCAAATAAAACTGAGAACATGACAAAATATCATTCACTTAGACTTTTGGAGAGAAGTCCGATGTAACTCTATGGGAGCCAGGATTTTAAAAGCCAAAAGGATGCCCGGTTATTTCCTGGTTCGCTGGGTGTGACGGGTGAAGTAATGATAGCTTACACACATAGTAAACTACATGAAGCATTGACATCACAAAATCATAGACAGTCTTAACAACCACAGCTGCATCAGCACCTTCTGTTTGCTCTAAAATGAACAGAGCAGTACTTTAAAGATGGACGAATGTAACCAGAGCAACTTGGGAGACAAAAATTGACTTGGCATGTTTAGAAAGGAGTTCAGTCTAAATCTATCAGAATCAGGCCGTTATGAAGCCAGCATCTAGTGGCTGTCAGTTGTATTACACTTTATGTTAAGGCTGGTGTACACTGTGCAATTTTAAAAACGTGTGCAACTGTTTCGGCTGCAAGTGTATGCAAATTTAGTGTACACGTCGCATGCAAATGTAGCTCTAGTGCACCGTACAAGTGAGACCGGACACCCTTAATCTTCTTTTTCAATCAGTGCTGATCCTCGTCTGTGGGTTCCACTTTTTTTCCATTCTTCCCATTCAGAGCGATACCTCTATTCTCTGTCACACACACACAGACACGGGGCTCTAATATTACTACTGTATTTTAAAATGCCTACGCGTGCCCGTTTGTGTGGGAATCTTAAACTTTTATCCAAATCTAACTTATTTGCTCCACTGTGCGACATTTCTGTGACATTTATTGCTTTCTTCTTGGTTTCACTCGCTGTTTCCTGCTGCTGCACTGTTGCTGCACAGGTGAGGAGAAAACAGAGAAAATGCACAGTGACTGAGTGAAAATCAGACGTGTTTGAAACCCATCCGATGCACGATTTGAGGCTCGGGCTGTTTGAGTCACTCATAAAGCAGCGTGGAGTGCGCTGCACAATCTCTGTCCGACATTGCATATGAATGCTGGGAGTGAGCACAGCTGCAAATCGGGTCGAAATGGAGTCTGAATTTACATAGTGTACACCGGCCTTTACTTCCACAATGACTTCATTTTCAAGTTATGGTTCTTGCCCCCTGAACAAAAGTCCTGTACGCAGAAATCAGTGTAGACGATGTAGTCA
Organism: Pseudamia nigra; assembly: GCA_029823295.1. NCBI lineage: Eukaryota > Metazoa > Chordata > Actinopteri > Kurtiformes > Apogonidae > Pseudamia > Pseudamia nigra. The sequence continues at coordinate 705 of JAQQAE010022244.1, read as the reverse complement.
TGATGCCCACAACAAAGATTGTTGTCTGCTTAGATAAAAAGAAAAAACTGACCTGTTCAAAACACAAATTTCACATTTCAACATGAACATATGCTAATCTTACATACTGAACCTTTAGTAGTGAAATGTACCAGTCCCGTCTTTTGACTGTAGCGGAGATAAGGCATCACCCTCTTTGTGACCCCCAATTCACTCTTGTGTCTAAATGTCTAAATGTGTGTTTAAATGCATCTCTTGCATAACGTCTTGCTCTAATCCCTATTTTGCACTTGTTTCTGAATAGCAGTCACTGTGTGCACTCAGAGAAACCGTCTCAGTGGGGTGTCTGGGCTAAGATGAGCTGTGTGTCAGTGTGTGGGTGTGGGGAGTTGTAAGGTGGGCGTTATTGCTCTCAATATTCTCAGAGGTCATTCTGTACTCCTGAAGTGAAGGCATAGTAATCCTTATTGCTGTCTCTGCGTTGCGTACTCTCAGACACACACACACACACACACCCCCCCACACACACACACACGCACGCACACACACTTTCTGTCCAATACGATAAGGAGCATATTTAAACCTGTATCAAACAGACAGTCAAATCTTGGTTCATTGCAGAGCCTTTGGTCTCAGAGTCCTCCCGTTGTTCCACATCAGTCACACCTGCATACCAGGCTTGCTCAGATCCCCATTCCCTTGATTCACCCCTCCTCCTCCCCCACC
>JAQQAE010022243.1:0-10298 GCA_029823295.1 Pseudamia nigra | reverse complement strand
TCAGTTCGTGCCAGACTGTTGAGTTGAGGGGTTGTGGTGAATAAAGTGCTTGTGTGTGAACCGCCGGTTTCCTCGCCATTTTTACTCCACATGGCCGCCCAGCGCCACAATACCAAGTTTTATGATTAGCCTGCATGGTATGTATGTGTGTCTGCAGGATAACTCGAGAACACCCTAATGGATTTTCACCAAAGTTTACCATATTACTTCATGCAATATTAATTGCATGAATGTATTGGGGTGATTTATTTTTTGGGGCTGATCGGTCACAGTCCACATCCACAAGATAAATCTGGAATGCCAAGACAAACTTTCACCAAACTTGGTGGAATACTACTCAGGTGAATATCACAAAGTGATTCACTTCTGGGGTGGAATGGTCATAGTTGAGGTCAAGGTCACCCCAGATATCTTGGGAAACAAATTTTCCATCATAGCTCAACAACTGTGCTACAGAAATGATCTTGGTCTCAAAATAACTACAATATTGTAGAATATTAAGTTATACTGAAGTCATGCTATGACTTCATATCCACTGTAAATTTCTTACGATATCTCAGCAACCAATGGGGCTATAGGACTATGTCAGCCACAAAATAACTTATATGATATCATCTGGTTGAAGTAAAAGTATGATAGATCCCAAATTAAGTTGGCTCATTACTTACTATATCCTTTTCAGTGCATCTTGTCTGTTCAACATCCTGGGCAGCACAGTTGGAGCAGCTGCATGGATACATGGATAGATACAGTGTAGTTGGCTGGTGGACAGGAGAAGACAGTGGGAGTGAAGATGTTACGGGAGGCAGTTGCTGCCATGTGCCCCTTTATCTGGTATGACCTGACGTGAAGCAAGGGGCCAGAAATGTCTCACACAATATGACCAAGACAACAGGTGCATGTCCTTTATTGACACAGTAGCCTACATAATAGAAGTAGATGTATCCGATGTAATGTTCTTCATTGTTTTGTGGATTACTGTAGAGTCCTTAAGCTTGGCATTTTGACTGGTTTACTTTTCCATGGTCAAAACATTGCATAAAAAAGCCTACCAGCTTGCAATACTGAAAATGTTGCCAATTGCCATTGCAGGTCCCAAACTATACCGTGAGAAAAGCAATTCTTGGTGAATGAATAAAACATGTCAGTTAGTTGCACAAGTTATCTAAGAGGCTAATTCTTCCCCCGCTATGTGTGGAGAAATTACCTGTGATATATTATAGATTTCATTTTTTGAGTTTTTGACACAGAATGTTTTGTAGGCAATAATGTAGGCAAATCTGATTAGCACTTAACATATCTGGTAAAGGACACAAGTGTTTTATAAGAATATTTTTCTAGCTTTGGCCTTCTCTATCAGCACTTTGACTATGACCTGTCCTTCTTCATGAGGCTTCAGGATGTTATTGGTTTCAAAGGCATACCTTCCTTGTCATTTCAGGTCTGACAACTACACCTTCACACACTGACATGCAGCTTACTGAAAACAACACAAAACAGACAGTCTTCCAAGCCATCCTCTAAACTTCACCCACTATATTCATAACTTATGCCAGAAGTCTGTGCAACACCAACACACATGCTCACGAAATGTTTCACAACAGCAGTTGGTCGAGGTGTGATTGGCAGATCATCCAGAGGCAACATAAAGCCTTTCTTCCACCCTCAAACTGAGCTGTCAGTCAGACTGGAACAAGGCAGAAACTGCAATATGGGGGCTGAAAATAGCTTGTACTCACCCCAGGCCCTTTAGGGGACACAGTGGGGACGTAATGTTTCAGGCAGCCACAGAACAAAGAAACCACATTTACCCCTACAGTCTGTAGTAATGGGTAATGATAAAGTAGGAGAAGGGCTGTCATTTCTACATAGCAAAGCATGAAAGCAGGGCATGACTCTTATTTTGGACATGTTTCAGACACTGTATTAATGTCAACGAAGCGGCTTATACACTGGCTCATAACAACACACAAACTGCTTTATTCCACTTTATGAAATGAAACCTGTGATTCCATATAATAACTGATGGGAATAATAGTATTAGAATAAACAATATTACTAATGCTGTAATATGTTTCAGTACAGGTAATCTAACAAATTACTGGTTCCAAAAAACAGCAACCAAAACACCCTGAGTGAACAAAAAAAAATCATGCAAAATGTGGGATGTTTATTCAGATTTTGATAAATGTTCCTGTTTTTATTGCAAATACTCATTTTGGATTTGATGCCTGCAACATTTTCCAGAAGAGCTGGGACAGGGGCAACAAAAGACTGGGAAAGTTGAGAAATGCTCAAAAAACACATCAAATTCTTCAAGTGAACAGGGTAATTGGAAACAGTTGATTAGGTGTAAAAGGAGCATCCCTGAAAGGCTCTGCCATTCACAAGTAAGGATCGCGTGAGGTTCGCCACTTTGTGAACAACTGGATGAGCAAATAGTTCAGCAGTTTAAGGCCAACATTTCTCAAGTTACAGTTATAAGGAATTTATGGATTTCATCATCTACAGTCCATAATCTCATCAAAACATTCAAAAAATCTGGAGAAATTTCTGCAAGTTAGCAGCAAGACCAAAAACCAACATTGAGTTCCACAACGTTCTCTGTACATATTACCATGTGGGCTCAGGAACACTTCAGAAAACCATTGTCGGTTAACACAGTTCATCTTTACATCTACAAGTGCAAGTTACAACTCGACCATACAAAACAAAAGCCATATAACACCTAGAAATGCCACCAGTTTCTCTGGACCTGAGCTCATCTTAGATGGACTGACGTGAAGTGGAAAAGTGTGCTATGGTCTGACGAGTTCACATTTCAAATTGTTTTTGGAAATCATAGACATCATGCCCTCCAAGCTAAAGAGGAAAAGGACTATCCAGATTGTTTTCAGTAGAAAGTGCAAAATCCTGCATCTGTGATGGTGTGGGGGTGTGTCAGTACCCATGGCATGGGTGACTTGCATCTGTATCTGTATAAGGTTTGTAACACGGAACAGCAAAATGCATGTTACATGCATTTGAAAAATATAGAATAAGGCCTGACATCACCTGAGAGAAATAATTACAGACTTCAGGGACTTAATGTCTCTCTTCACTTTAGTGGCACCATCACACATACATAGACCAAACATATGGCTGATGATGCACCTGTAGGTCATGACAGATGCTGCTGGATCTAGATGGTCATTTTCATCTTTGTCTCATTGAGCCCGACATCAGCTTTTTCCTAAAGAACAAGAATGGACTATAACACACAGTTCCACTGTCATTTGGTGCATTTGAGGTGACTTTGGGGTCGAAAAACCCTTGTTTTTTGGACACAACAGTGGACTCTAATCCAGTAAGTGATTCAGTGTAAACATTAAAAATCCTCTATGTCTACATTTGTAAAACATAATGACCAAATTACTACTGAGGTTTAGAAAATGGCAAGTGTCCCTGCAAATAGATCTATATGAACACTACCAATAATAATAACTTACAATATAGAAAGTGATGGAAATACAAAACAAAAAAAAAAAAACAATGAAGGAGAAGGTGTGTCAAAACTTTTAACTGGTTGTCTATTTACTTTAATGTGTATCCAGACATCATTACCTCTGCCAAGGAGGCTAAGTGATCATTCTGGTTTGTCTGTTTGTTAGCAGAATTACGTAAAAACTACCGACAGGTTTTGATAAATTTTTCACCAATGGTAGCCCTTGGGCCAAGGATGAATCCATTAAATTTTGGAGATGATCCGGGTCTGGATGTGTATTCTGTATCTTTTTTTTTTCACTTTCTTTAACATTGCGAGATAGGGGTATTCATCAAAATCCGTCCAGTAGTTTTTGTGTAATCTTACCTTCTTGCCTGGTCAAAAATTAACAGTTTGGGAGAGCAACAGCCTTGGAGAAGGTACTGTATGCACTGCGAGTGCCCTCTAGTTCAAATGGAATTCAAAGGGTTAAGTAGATATTTGAATCAGTCATTATTCTTCCCACTGTCCTTCACTTTTCTCTGCCCCATTGCATGTTTATTGCTTCGTGATTCTGAAACTATTCAAAATTTACACCTTCATATTCTGAATGATCATTCCGCTTTCATTCCCATGTTGTTTACTTTACATACACAGTGTGAATGGTCTATCTTTTGGATAATATCACAAATGCAACTCAAGTCAGTGCATTACAAGCACATTCATACTTTACACTCTCCATGCTGTACACAGTGTCACATAAAGCATACATGCTTTTATTAAAATTGAGGTGTTTGAATTCATAGTGTAGTGTTCTTTTATCCAATATTAGGTGGGCTTAAGTGCTCCTACCTTCACCTCATTTATCTTCTGAATGTCTCCCCAGCTTTTCATCTCTCCTGCCAATCCTTGCATGCGGAGCTGTAAAAACATTTGAATGTGTTTTTGAATTAATAACAATTCATACATGGTCACACTGCACAGAAGCGGTTAGATTTATTTAGTCCTTATCAATTATTGAAGGTAAAGTGTGATACCTTTCTTTTTTAACTGAATTAAGATAGAGAAGGCAAAGCAACAGGAAGGCCAAAAATATTTATACCCATATAAATTTTCCAATATTGTGAATATTTTTTGCAAGAGACAAAATTATTTTGATTAAAAAGACATTTCAAATGTTACCTAGATGGTCAAGAAGTACAAAAAGTAATATTTCATGCAACACATTTGTCATTGGTATGTCATTAACAAAAAATTCATGTATGGAATTATCCATACTTTTGCTTGACTGCCAAATGCAAAGCCTTTGTCAGCAGTGACAGTCTGCAGACAATCCTTGTAAATGCAGTCTACAATGTTGGGAAACTAGCAAATAGTCGATCATTTGTAGTGGACCACTATAAATGACTACACAAGTGACCTGTCAGTCAACATGGCTTACAACCTGATAGGTGCATAAGCTCATGCACTCATTTGCAGAACTGTGGTTAGCTTATCTAACCACAGGATGACAAAGGAGGATCTGCATTTCAGATTCCTTCAACATCTGGTACAGTAAAAACAACAACTATGACAGACAGACATACTAACTTGGCAACTGTGTGGTTTTAAGTTGTGTTCACTTGCAAGTTGCCTGTCCAATCATTTATGGTTGTCCACCAAATTGATCAGCTACTAGCGAGTTTCCCTTGCACTGTACTTGTGCATGTATTTAGAGAAAGGTTAGCCCTCGCTTTCCATCCACAGATTTTCAATTGGATTTAGATCCGAACACTGGCTTGACTTGTCCAGAGCATTCACAACATTGAGCCTGTTAACATGACCACAAAAGTCCAATTACTAGGAGTAATCAGATAATGGTAATAATCAGATCTAACATGTTTACACTTTAAAAATGTGATGACTGATAAACATTGGTTTACATGTGTCAGTCTATTATCAGATTTCAGAGTATGTATGTGTGTAGTGACACAGGCTATGTGTTATTTTCAAAATACAGTGGTACCTCGCTGTATGAAATGAATCCGTACCGGCATGACAGTCATATGGTGAAAATTACTTATGGTGGGATAGGTTTTCCCCATAGGAATACATGTAAATTCAAATTAATCCGTTCCGGGACCCACAAAAACTACCATATAAAGTATATATTACACAGCGTGTCTCAGCTCACTGTGTGCTGGGTCCGGCCTCGGTGTCTGGGAACGGAATTATAGCATTTCTAAGCTAACTGAGAGGGTAAACCTGTCACAATTGAGGACTCGTATGGGATCTCAGAACTGACAGCGAATGGCCCTAACTTCTGGGCTATTTGACCAGGACATGAAATGTAATGTTAGCAAGTGTTTTGTGTGCTTCGGTGCATGAAAATAATCTGTGTTTTGTTTTGAGTTGGCATGGCAGGGCTAACAGCTAGCTAGCTCTGTGCTGGCTAAGCAAGGCAGTGTGAGTTGGCTTAGTGACTAAGTTAACTAGTTAGCATTTGACTGTGTTGCTTTCTTGGCTTTGTATTACTGTGTATGTCGATATAGTGCATGTTGGCGGGTTGTGTGGAAATTAGCTCTGGACCATTCGAGTTGACATGGTGTGATTGGCATCAGTTAGCTTGGTGTGGACAAAACAAAGCTAAATCAGTCTGTGGCTGACCGTGCTTGCTGTTTTGCTAACCGAGAGGGAGCTAACAACACAACACTGTTGCTGCCATTGCTGAGCATGCTTACGGCTACTGTTCTTAGCTATCAACACAGCTCCAGAGCTAACAATGCAATGCTGGGCCTGCCGGTCTCCTTGGACAGATTCACCTTTATCCGTGTGGACCAGACAGTGGCAGAGAGTGGTAAGAGGAAAGGTGGGGGACTGGCAATGTTTGTAAACAACAGATGGTGTTACTACAGATGGTGCTCCTTAACAGTGCCACAGCACTGTTAAGGAGCAGCTCTGTAGTAGGGACATTGAACTACTAGCGGTTAGCATTAAGCCATATTACATCTTGCGGGAGTTTTCACATGTTATTCTGTTGACTGTTTACATCACTTCCAGCTGGGCAATAGTTCACTTCCGAGTTTATCTCTTTCATAATGCGATGTGTTTTGCGGTTGCCAGGATGCATTTTTGGCCAAAATTTTTTTTGTACCGCAAATATTTCATAGGTGGAAGCATACGCATAGGGAGGTAGCACTGTATTCTTTATTTCCTCTAATCAAGGAGATGAAGGATGTTGAGGATTTTCATTTTAAAATTTGTCTCCTTTTCACCCCAAAAGTGGCTCTTTTGACTTTCACCTACTGCACGCCTTGTTTGTTGTCTTTTTCAGCCACTCACATTATGACTACGTCATTTAAATTTTCTATGCTTTTTTTATTCTATACATGTGATGTCAAAGAACAAAATAAATCAGATTATCAGGTATACATGCACACAAACACTGGAGTATCAGGGAGAAATATAGGTGTGTTAATCCGATTTCTTATAATCAGTAATCATAACCATAATAGTATATAATCAGATAATAGACAATTATAAATAAATAATAGTACAATTATAAATAAATACATAGCAGGAATACAATAGAAGACAAAATGAATCTGGAAAAATACTGCAGGTTTGTTGTGCAAGAGGAAGTTGAACTAAAGAAATATGTAGACTAAACCTACTGTATGTAGGTTAGCAGGGCCCCATTTACGAGATAGTGTCACTGTACCGGTAAATGTGTGTAATATTTATAATTAAAATAATATATCTATTTTAACTTCTTAAACCCTGGAGGCCCCAAAACTGGGGGACTCTTGGCAAGTGGGAGGCTGCTCTGCAACAAAAAGCATAAAACACAGCACTAATCACATCAAATATCAACATTAAAAAAAAGAGGCCTAAAAAGTAGCAAGGACTTAATTAAAAAATGAATTCAGCCTGTTTCTGAACCCAAACTCAAAGTCAGTAGTGAAAAAGATTACAGGCTTTGCTGTTGTTGCCTCTCTGGATCCAGAAATGAGTTTTATGCCTTCATGACATCAGACTGAGCAAGCAGATAGAATTCCACTTCATAAAAACTACACTTAATTCATAAAACTTTAATCTGGACAGTCTTGGATGTGAACTGCGGCTTAACTTGGCTGATGGAGGCATACAACCGTGAAGTGGTAATTCTTTAGCAGCGAGGGCGGAAGAGGATACACTTGGGCAAAACTGGCTGCAAAAGTCGGTTGAATGATGCACTTAAGACTGAAACAAACACACTCACTTCATTAAAATAACATATTGGTGGACGTGTAGTAGAAAAATATTGCCTAATTTGTATTTGCCAAAAGAGGAAAGTATACCAAAGCGTCAGTTAATAATTTTGATATGTCGGTACAAGCTACACTAATTTGACTTGTTCTTTACTTTTTGTTTGTGCTCATGGGTAAATCCTTCAGCTTTACTGGCAGAAACTTTGCTCTTGTTTTGCCAGAAATGCTCTCAGGAGGGACAAGGCAATTAAACTCTATATGCAGTTAAGCCTTGTATGACTCGCTCCCTCATTACATTTTTGGGTTTGCACTTCTAACAGATTACGCACATCCATGTTAATTTATTTGTTCCGTTTTACAAGGATGTCTGCTGTGATTTAAGCTGAAACCATTTCAGTTGAATCATGATAAATAACCCTCGTCATAACCATCCCTCCTGGAGCTGAAAAATGTTACATTATTTAATATGTATATAAAAAAACAAATAAACAGTGTTGCATAAGCCTGAGTCACATCAGGCAAACTGCAGTTTTTACCTGGAGGTCATTCTCTTAATGCAATATTGTTTTTAAAATATTGACATCATTTTCCTCTGCAACACATTTCCCATTACCGTTACCAACCAGCGTGAGTGGACCAATTACCTGATCAGTGGCAGATGGCAGACAGGTGGATCCATTCCCCAGGAGCTGGTTGACAGTGTTGCAGCTTCATGAGGTTTCTGTTTGTACTTTTTGATAACAAGAGATTGTTTGTTGTATTTGACACCTAAATTGAAATGATCCAATCTACAAACTACAGTATTTGGTAGAACTTTGGTATTAAGTGATGAATGGAAACAGCTTCCCATGGGTAATTTTTCAGCTTTCACACACTGACGGTTCAGTATATGAATATAAATGCACATGCTTGAACTTAGTATTAAAAACAGACAGTTTGCTGATACTGTTTGCACAGCCAAAGTAGCCCCAATAACTAGTGTTTTCCTTATTCATGATATACTGTACTAAGAGAAAGTTGCATCAAATGCTGCAAGGCATTTTACTTTGTAACTCATGAACCTTTGCCAGAGTACAAAAAACATTCTGTGGCATTACAGTGACTCTTCCAAGACACATGGGTTCATGTAAGTATAATGAAATAAAACCCCTGTGTCCAAAAAAGTCAATGTAAAATGTGAATGAAAATAGAATGTGATGAATTCCAAAACACTACATCTCTCTATGTATTTCAAGTCATTTATTGAACATTAGAAATGTGTATTGCTTTTCATGCTCATATTCAGTTTGATTCCTGCAATACATTTTTTTAAAAGTTGATCCTGGGTCTTGTTTACCTCTCTGTTGCATTGACTCTTTTTTGAACAACACTCTACCTGCTTGAGAACTGAGGACAGGAATTGCTGTGATTTTGAAAGTGGAAGGTTTCCTCATTGTGGCTTGATGTGTAATTTCAGCTGCAGAACAGTTTGAAGTCATTGTTGTCATATTTTGTGATACATAATGTTCCAAATATTTTGGTGGGTGCCAAGTCACGATGGCAGGCAAGCCAGTTTAGCACCTGGACCCCAACTACAGAGCCTTGCTGTTGTACAGTGTTATGCTGAAATAAACAAGGCCTTCTCTGAAAATGAGGTTGTGCACTTGGTAGCCTAAGTAGGTTGCTTTAAAAAACGTTGCTGTTTACCGTTAATGTTTCTTACACAAATGTGCATGTTACTCATGCCATGTGCACTAATACATCCCCATACCATTGCCAATGTTCACTTTTACCGATTACAAGTTGCATTGTTTTCCACTTTGCCTCAGTCCATCTTAAATAATCTTGGGCCCAAACAAGGTGGCAGATCTGGTTTATATACAGTAGGTGTTTGTAATGTTTGTACAGTCCTTACAGTCTTGGCCAGTACACTCTTGTAAAAGAGGTTTTAATCTCAGTTTGTCATTTCAGAATCAGAGTAGTTTTTATTGTCATTGTCAACATTTTCATCAACAACAAAATTATTTCCTCCCGCTGAGGGGGAGTGGTCCGCAGCAAATGTGCGTGCAGCCGCTTTAACAGGTGGGGGAAAAGTGGGGGAGGGGGGTATGATACACTAGGAAGAGAGAGAAAAAAGCACAGTTTCCAGAATTGGGCTCAAAGGTGAGCAAAATTATTGACACGTAAGAAAAAAAACCCTCTTATTACACATTGAGCAGACAGTTTCTGCACATTAACAAAGCAAGGTCAGAGAGAGTTGTGGTGTGTATATAAAATGTGCATATGATCAATGGATGCATTGTGTGTTATCAGTTCTGATAGAAAGTCAAGAATACTTCCCCAGTGCAAATTGTCCAGATGTTAGGTTCCATGGTGGTTATCATGACGACATGCGTCCATGGAAAAGTTCACCTTGACATCAGTCAAGAATCCTCTCCCCAGTGCACTCATCAGATGTTACATAAGTACCATGATGCCCCGCCCTGACGGCAACATGTCCATCAGAAAGTTCAGCCTGATCCTCCATCAGAATGTTTATGAAAAGCGGGGGAGGCAGAAAATAATTTCATCTCCTCAATTACTCCAATTTTATATATTTTGGTACCAGACTTCAAAGACCATTTCTG
>JAQQAE010022242.1:0-10298 GCA_029823295.1 Pseudamia nigra | reverse complement strand
TCCCCTTCTGTCCTCTCCTCACCCCCCCACCCTGAGTCGACTCTCTCACCGAAGCCAGCCCACACATTAATCTGCAACGTTGGAGAGCGTGGACTGGTGGCATGTGGCGAGTGAATTAACCAGGCACAGAATTACAAGCAACCAGGGAGGATGTGCAATCTGTCAGAGATGAGATGCATCTGAATGTCTGCATGAATTAGGTCTGTCATTTGTTCACTGTAGAGCTGTGCAGTTTGGGGAAAAAGTCACAATACTGTGATAATTGTGGCTAGAATTATGATTTGTGTGTCAACTGGTTTAGTTTTCTGCAAACTGGGTCAAGCCTTAACCCTTTCACGCATGGTGTCCACTATACTGGACAGGACCAAGGTGACAGTGACTTTATAGTCATTAAAAAAATAAGGAAAAAGTAAAGCAAAATGCAATAAGTCAGTGAGCAACATAAGAAGCAAAAGGTACAAAATAGTAAAATCAATAAAAGTGAACTTAATCAGAAGAAAAGTGAACAAAAGAATGAACAAAACAATATTTTTTTGCAGTTTTATCAATTTACTTTATTATTTTGATTATTTTGCTCATTTTGTTGTGCAGGTTTTTTTTTTTACATTTTTATTGGTTATTTGTGATCATTTTTGTTGATTTACTTGATTGAGTTTTGTTGTGTATTTTGGGCATTTTTAATTTATTGTGTTGATTATTTTGTGTTTTTATGTTTATTTTTTCCTTTTTTGTTAATTTACTCAATTTTTTTAAGCATGTGCTAATTTGATGATCTCATGTTTTTTAATTTTTGCTCATTTTTTGATATTGGTCCATTTTTATTGGTTATTTCTGATGTTTTTTGTTAATTTACTTGATTTTTTAAGTTTGTGCTCATTTGATGATCCCACAGGTTTTTAAAAAAAATTTGCTCATTTTTTGGTTTTGGTCCTTTTTTACTGATTATTTCTGATAATTTTTCCTTTGATCATTTACTTGATCGTTTTGTTAATTTTGTTGTGTATTTTGTTCATTTTAAAGTTATTTTGTTGATTTGTGTTTATTTTGTTCCTTTTTTGTTAATTTTCTTGATTATTTTGTCAATTTTGCATGCATTTGGTGGATCTCATGTTTTTTTTTCTTTTTTTTGCCTGCATTTTTTTGTTCACTTGAGTCCTAGTTACCTCTGCTCAGGAGCTTTAAACCATAAGAAACAATAGACATTTACTGTCATAATTATTAGTACTATGAGTTTTCTTCCTTCTGCTCCTTATTATTCAAGATTTTTTTTGTATTTTTCTGATATCAACAGATATGTTGTTTTTATGTTGAATGAATGAAATAAACTAAACCAAACTTAATTAAGTGATTTGTGATGTTAACATTTCTGGTTGTACCACATCAAACACAGTGCACTTGTTTCCTTTTTAAGCTTGTGAGACAAAGAAGAGACTTTCGTTCCCAAATTCAAGTGCAGCATCTCAGAGCCGGGACTTGTTACTGAATGAAAAGAGTTTTGTTGCTAAGCAGGACCATATAATAAAGATCTTTTAGACTGGCATCAGATACCAGTGTTAAAATATACAGCGCCTTTATCGTTTTCTCATCAGGAAGCTTGTAGACCACTGTTTCACACACTGAGGCAGGAAAATCTGCAAACGTGGAGGGGAAAAAAAAACATTCATGTAAAGCAATTACTTCCTGTGGTCTGCTGCCTGGAAACATTAACCCACTTCAGATGTATTTGCATTTCACACCTATGAAAACAGATTCCCAGCCAGTCAGCACTGCGATATGATTTACTCTGATATTAATATACACTAGTAGTCAAAATTGGACTCGTCTTCTGTGTTTTTCCTTTCCTTTGATTATTTTCAACATTATAGATTCATACGAAAGATGTCCAAATTGTCAAAGAACATTTATGGAGTCATGTAGCAAACAAAAAACTGTTAAACAACCCGGAATATGTTTTATATTTTAGATTGTCCAAATAACCACATTTAGCTTCGATGGTAGCTGCCAAAGCTAAATATGATTGCAGTCGCCAGAATCATCCTTTATTGTGATTGGATTGGGACCAAGACCTCTACTGCAGGAGAAAGGTTTATTAGCTCGACCAGCCTCAGAAACGGACAATTTACAGCATGTCACACAGTGTTTTGGCAACTGCATTTCAAATTCAAAGTTCTTTAGAGTTTTCAGATTGACCTTCATTTTTTAAAGTAGTGATGTACTGTCTTTTCCATTTATTTAAAGGTGGCGTCTATGATATTGGGGAACTAGTTAGTTACCGATCTTTTGTTGTTTAGTCCTTTTCTTACCTGTACCAGATGAAGAAGGTCTGAAATGCATACTGAGTCTCCTCAGTCGTCCTGCCGTTAGATAAGCTACAGTTGCTGCTACGAGTGTTTTTAACTCTACAAATGAGCCTATGAGGTTGTAAGCCATGTTGACTGGCAGGTCACCTGACTAATCATTTGTAGTTGTCCTCCACAAACAATCACCTATCTGCTAGTTATTAACAACGTAGGCATTTCTTGTGCGAATATGGATTTGTACAGTAGTTGTAGTAGCACTAATGGGACTATTGACTCTGTACCCACCCTTTGTCTGCACAAGACAACTCACGCATATTACACATGCTCGAAATGGCACGAATTAAGGCACGTGCGAATTGAAAACTGTTCCAGGTCATCGCCTTGGGAATCTGATGAGAGAATGCCATGAGTGTGCAAAGCTGTCATCAAGACTACAATTTAGAACACGTTCTGGGTTTTTTTAAACACTTTTTTGTGTACTACATAACTCCATACCTGTTCTTTCACAGTTTGTATGTCTTCATTATTAATCTATAATTTTGAAAATAATAAAAATAAAGAAATAACACTGAAGGAGAAGGTGCATCCAAACTTTTGACTGGCTGTACTTATCTGCTCATGAATACAGCCAGTAAACCAGCTTTGTTTACAGCCTCTGTAAAGGATGGATTTTTTGCACTGCATTTTTCAAACAGCAACCACGAACGAAACTTTTGCTGATGTCATGGTTTGATTTATTTGGGTCATAGTTTCTGTTTTATTTTGTGATTTTGTTCTTTTCCCTCAGGTTTGTTTCCCTCCACGTCTTTGTCGCTTGTGTCTCGTCCTTATCTGCCTCTGCTCCACCTGTGTTTGACTGTCTCCCCGCCCTCCCCAGTTATTTAGTCTGTGTGCCCTCGTTTGTTCTCTGTCAGGTTGTGATTTCTGCGTTTTCTGCCCATTTTGGATTTTTTTGCCACTTTTTGGACACCTTCAGTTTGACAGCTCTGAAATGTTTTGCGTGGCATGTGACTTTGTCTTTCTCCAGATCTATGACAGACAAATATATGTAATCATGAAATTGTATCAACCTCTTAGATTATTACATCACAGTGTACACCGCACGATATAAAGGAGCAGTTCGTCAATTTTCTGCAAGCTCTTCTTTGACTCTTCCATATTTACTTTAAATTGTCATTCATGCTGGATCTCTATCTATCTCTATCCTCTGTGTACACCGTGCTTTATCCCATAAAGACGACCCGCTGACTCCACTTACCAGCTTTGACTTGGATTAATGTCTCTAAAAGTGAGAAGTGAAACCTGGCTTTATTTGCACTTACAAAGATATTATTCAGTGTAATTCTGTGGTTTAGCAGGGATGTGTTTGGTAACTCACATACAGACGCAAGTCTCCTATGAGAAAGTGAAACAGTGTGTGTGAATAACAAAGAGACTTTATTATCGCTATATTATGCAATATGAAATAATAAAATTGATTTTGGTACAGTCATGGAATTAGTCTATTTGATGACTGTTAATGAATAAAATAAGTTCAGTCTCAATCAACAAACCAGAACACAAATTAGACATTTAAGGCTGCAAGTACAGTAGTAAGGACTTTCAACTTTGTTAATGTCTGTGAATGTCTTCTTGCTTCATTGATTAATCCTTGTAGTTCTTATCTAGAACTGTTATGATTAATTGAGTAATGCCCGCACCTTCTTTTTTAAGGTGACCAAATAGTTCCTCCCATAGACTGTAATGTACACATTATTTATTAAAGGGTCTAAATAAAACATTTGAGACCATTTTGACTCATGAAAAAAAATGTATTTGCTTAGTATTTTCGGATAGAATCACACGTATCTCTAAGGGAAAAAAGCTTCTTGGAGTCAGACGATCGGTTGCTCAGCGGCCAAGCGGTGGGATTACAACGTGAAGTTATTTCTGCATTGGCCTCACTGAACAGCCCCGGTCATTGCCCCTTGATCTGAGAAAAAAATATAAGCCTACACACTTCTGATGCATTTATATTGAGTTTGTTTTGGGTCACTATTTACTGTACATTACAGTTTATGGAAGTAGTCACTGTTGTCCCTCACAAGTAGGTGTGGTCTTTGACATGTGACGTATGTGATGGATAATCGGCTATTGGTTTGAGTTGTTTTACAAATTTAATGTGAATCTAGTGCATTTTATGGTAAAAATGTCCTAATTCTCCTAATTGACTGTAGCTTCTTAAAGTTGAACGTTCCATGGTTTCTTTCAGCCTCTCTGACAGTGGACTAAAAATGTTTCATCATTTTTTGATGAGTTGTAGACCAAATGATGACTCGGTTAATCAAAAAAGAACCTACAGATTGAACCTACAGGTGCAGGATTGCAGGATGAATTTGTTTTCTATTTACCTTGTTTTTATTCTAGCTTTTTGCCAGGAAGACTAAATCTTTGTCGCAACGCAGTTCTCAACGCATGTCACTTTGTGGCCCACATTTTTCAGTATTCATCATCTTTTCATCTATTATTAAATTCAAACCAGGCAAATATAATTTATTTTTATAAGCTAGTAAACCTATATATACAGTATGTAATGTGAGTATGTTTGAACAAAATATTCACATACTTCCATTACTGCATTTGGTAATAATCAAAATGAACAAAACATCCAAAAATAAACATATTAGTCTAGACAATAAACAGAAATTTAAAAAAGAAAATGAGCAACAAAAAAAATACAAAAAAGAAAAACCTACATAAAGAAAAAATAACCCACAAAATGAACAAAAAAGATTAAATGCAGCAGTTTAAGGTGATGGTTTTTACTTGTATTTCAGTCATTGTGTATTTTTTATGAGTCTAAAACACTGCTGTACGTAAATAAGGACAGTTTTGTTCATTTTTTTAAGTATTTTGTTTATGTTTCTCTGTAGTTTAATTAATTTTCCTCCTTTTTTTTAATTGTATTTTTTGTGGTTTATTTTTTTGCCACTATTTACCTCTCACGTTGCAGCCCACTCAAGACCACTATTATAAAGAACAGGCTGAACTGTTTTCAAGTCTTGCAGCCCCTGATTACAGTACAGTACAGTATATTGAAATGAGTACGAAGTGAATCAAATAGGTGTATTCACGGGCCACTATATGCGGCCACTATATCTCTGTGCCGTAAAGAGCTTTTAATGCCACAAAGCTGTTTTTAATTCCCTGACAGTGTTGTCTACAGCGGCTTACTGCACCCAAACAATCACCAGAACTTCTTGTCACTGATCAGCATTGCCATGTGTGTTCATAAAGTCAGATTAGAAGAGGCCCAGTGACCTGTTGAATGGAATGGAATGCTTTATTTGTTAGCACAGGAAAAAAATGAAATTACGTTTCTCCCACTGTTCACATTCAGTAACTGCTATTAACCCTCATGTGTGTTGGAGGTCAGCAGTCATCTGTCAGCAAACTGGCAGAAAATGGATGCTGTGCAGAAACCCCACCACATTTCCTCTTTGGTCAGACTCTCGTTGTCTCGTTGGCCTTGTGACCCGGTCAGCTCAGTTGTCAGGTTTGCTTACAACACAGTTTGTTGAAGCTGAATCAGGTCAAAACAAGATGAAGACAACTTCCATCCAGTGTCATAGTAATCTGTGTTTGTAGTGTACATACTCTGTTCTACTCTAGGGCTGCATGACAGGGCTGGGAATATCACAGTAGATGTCAAACTGTTATTTCTTTCTAGTTTAAAGGTCGACCTATGGTCAAGAAACTACGTATTTGTGGTTTTAAATGAGCTGTAGAAGATGTGGCTGCAGATGACGCAACAATACTGTGTGCTAGAAAGTGAAACCGACATGAAAAGACATAACAAAATGGAAATGATGTAAAGGGCAAAAGTAGAAAAATTACATAAAAGATGAAATTGCCTTAAAAACACAAGGTTAAAATGATTTAAAAGATAGAACGAGGCAAAAATGTAAAAAATGGGGCAAAATGAAAATGATGTGAAAGATGTAACAAGATGAAAATTATGTATAAGATACAAAAACATAAGAACAAAAAGTAGAAAGAAGTACAGTAAATAATGTAAAAATATGATAATGACAAAAAAAGGTAAAAATGCAATTAAAAATGATAAAAAGATGGCATAAAAGTTGTAAGAGGAATATGAAAAAAACAACAGAAAGGGAATTAAAATATTAAGGCATATGAAAATAGGCACAATCTAAGCTATTCAACACAGTAAAACCAATATAAAGGTTTTACTTGTCAGTCTAAGGTTTTATTTTTGGTCGGAACATGACACCAGCATCCAAACATTTAACAAATCTAACATTCAAAACAATTTTAAGGATTAAAATTACATGAGTAAACTTCAGTAAATTAACAAAACATTAAAGCATTTTATCCAACAGTCTAATCAAAATAAACCCAAAACACAAATGAACAATAGAAATCCCCATAATAATAAATAATAATAATAATAAAAATAAACTATATATAGTGTATATATATGTATTTCAATGAACAAAATTCTTGTTCTCTGTCCCATCTTTAGCTCAACGACAGCGTGACGCGGTTTACAGATGCTGCTTATGTAAAACACATAAATGCTTGTGTTATATGTTTTTTGCCGTGTGTCTTGTTTATGTGCCGCCGGTGTCCAGCGTTGCCACGGTAACATATTGTGCAACAGCATCTCTGTGTACCTCACAACCTCATGCATTTATACACTGAAAAAAAAAAAAAAACGACATCAGTTTCAGTTCACAGTGGCAGTTTTACACTGGAGCTGGGTGATGAATGACATGATTAGCATTATTGTGATATACAGTATATTTTATATTGTGGTATTTCTTGACGATGATTTTTTTTAGCGTTTTACTTCATTTATGTCTGTGGAGGTTACTTTACTATGAACAGGCTGTCAGTACTTGTACACAGGACCGTGATGTCAGTACTTACAGGTATAGTCCCTTTGCTAAGCTAACCGGTGCTTTTCTACTGCACGATTCCACATTCCTTTTCAAATTCTGTTTTTTTTTTTTGTGTATGTGTTTATTTCCACAGTTTCACAATCAGAATTGGTTGACTTTTTTTTTTTTACACAGAATGACAGAAATAACTGTTTGATGATCTACACATGTACTTATACACCTGGAGTCACAACCCGTAGCTACTATTTCTGACGTTACCATATGCTGTGGTCATGCAACCTCTCAAAATGTCAGAAGTTGAGAAGAAATATCCCGTTGTGTAAGTTTGAAGACAGTAATTTATCACCAGAACCGCGATTAGTCACCACAAAGCCCATACAGCCAGTCTGTTAAATTATAATCAGATGAATGTGCTTAAATTTTTCTGATTTCCAGGTGATCCCAAGTGGTTTGTGCAAACATTATTTTTATTCCACCAATAAAATGATTTTTTTCCATGAAAATTTGAAATACAAAGATCACTGACTGGTAAAGTGGTAATTATTAAAATTATTTTATTCCAGTGTCACCTGTGAGTGGGTAGGATATATAAGGCTGTAGGTGAACATTTAGTCCTTGAAGTTGTATTTGAAACAAAAAAATGATGCAGCACAAGGATGCACGCCTCCATTTCAAGAGCCACATAGTGATGACAGAACTTGGTCAAAGCATCTCCAAAACTGGGGGTCTTGTTGGGTGGTCCTGGCCCTGCAGTGGACAGAACCCCATGAGGAAGGACGGACAACTGGATCTCAATCTCGTAATGTGGAGCACCTCAGGGAACAAAACGTTACTGCCACATAATTTTGTGTAGGTTCCACCTGTTGATGCCAGAACAGCTCGAAACCAAGACATGAGCTCTACCAGCCTCTGAAATCTGCGGTAATAACTGGCAGTACATTACACATCTGACATTATAGTGACTCACAATTTAAATCCTGCAAATTGTGAGCTTGGATCTTTTTCCAACGCATTTCACGAACACTCAGTTGGATTGAAATCTAGTTTTTCATCCGTAGCCCGCTTTGGTTGGGATACTATCATGGACTGTATATACAGTATTACTGGACAAAGTGACCGTGACGTCAACCAGTAGTTTGTGAAGGGCCGTTTTGAGGCCAATCAGGTTATCCCTTCCTGGATGACATTTTGGAGCCAAAAACAGGATGTAGCCATATTTGGACGAATGGCAGCGGGGCTTATGAAGCGTTCATGCCAGGGGACTCATGGGAAGCTAATATTAGCCGCGACCTTACTGGTGCAGTGTCAAACAAAGTCATATCACGGTGTTGTTAGTGTAAATACTTACCCACAGCTGCAGTCGAGTGTATGTCATGTATAACTATGAACATATTGAATTAATAGAAAATACAAAGGTCCGAATCAGTCCTACTTCACTAGCAAGCTGTTGCTATAGCGACATGTCAGTCAAATCGCAGCACGGCAACGATTTGTTGGATTATTTGCTGTAATATCTTAATAACGGAACAAAAAGTTAAAGATGGACCATCACATTACTTATGAGAGGGTCCAAATAAAACGTTTGAGACCATGGTGACCCATGAAAAAAAATTATCCGCTTAGTATTTTCAGATAGAAGTCCAAAGTATCTCTATGGGGAAAAAAGACGATCGGTTCCCCAGCGTCCGAGCGGTGGGATTACAGCGCACACTGGCCGTTGCCCCTTGGGTACCAGGCACTGCAGACTAGAACACCTGAAGATCTTTAGGTTTGGATGCAATGACCCAGTCGCTGATGAATGGGAGGTCTGCTCTGGCTGCAGGACACTGTGAATAAAACACTATAATAACATCTTCAGCTCTTTATTCTTAACATTATAATGATTCTAGGTTGCTTTTGCATATTGTAAAGTACAAATACTGTATATAGCTCCGTTAAACATGAATAAAACAATAATTTGAAATAACATTTATTGTGACAACTATCAGCATGGACTGATTGTTAGTGTGAACATTTTTGGCCGTGTCACCCTGCTGCAGCTAACACATCCACCCTCTGCAGCTCAGAACTAGCGCTTGTAGCTTGTTCTTTCTGAATTTGTCTGAATAACCTCCCACTGTGTTCTTCTCACACACAGCTGTCCATACATTCAGATTCAGCCATTCAGCCGGATAAACAAGGCTCCATGTGTTTTCTTCATCGTGATTGTCCCTGAGCAGTTTCACTTCAATGATACGTAGTAGAAAACATTTTCTTTTATGTCAAGTTGGGCTCAGGATGAAATAGCACTGTCCCAGTCTTTTAATGTAGCCCTTTTATACAATCAAAACTGTAAACTGTCTGTAGCTGAATTAAAGGGACTTCAGTGTAAGAGAGGCCTTTCATTAAACCAGGTCAAGCTCTTGTAATTACTGCATACGAGATCTTAGGGCAGCAAAACGCATCAGAGCTCCAAAAATGACCATCACATTTCCCAGAAATTGCTCTAGCCAGTGAGTACAACAGAAAGACTCATTTCTGATCAATAAATGACCGTGAAATTCAACATAACAGATGTCTTTCCAGGTAACGTGTCCTTGCTGCTGCTGATTATTGTCTGTAAACTGTTTTCAGAGCAACAGTTTTGCTCCAGTGCAGAGTGAACGGCATGTTCTGAGGATTATCTGCAGTATCAAGGACAGTGGTTCTGGTCTAATGCAGTTTCTCAATCCTGTTCCACTTGCATCAGGTTAATATATAAACATCTACTACCTCAACCAAGGCGATAACACTGGTTACTTACTGAAAATAACCAAAAAGGGGCATATTAATCCTAATATCATCCAGTGAATCTGCAGGGTGAATTAGTGACCTTAGATTGCAAATATTTATGTTAAGTGTAAGACATTTTATGAATAAAATAAAAAATTTTAAGCATGTTCTTTGCTGGTTACTCTTCCTTTCACATCCCCATGATTGCTAAGTATTTTCCCAATAAATTTAGGGTCAATTATAGCATAGGTCAATATGTAGTCTCACCTACATCTGCAACTTGTCTTTTCAATCTGGTTCATTCCCAGACAAAATGAAAATAGCTAAAGTGATACCATTGTTT
>JAQQAE010022241.1:0-10298 GCA_029823295.1 Pseudamia nigra | reverse complement strand
GTGGGAGGAAGCCGGAGAACCTGGAGAGAACCCACGCAGACACGGGGAGAACATGCAAACTCCACACAGAAAGGCCCACCACCTGGTGTTGGGATCCAACCCAGGACCTTCTAGCTGTGAGGCACGAGTGCTGCCCACTGCACCACCGTGTGGCCCAGTCCTTGGTTGTGTCGGCACTGTGTTTTTGGAACATCCTGCTGCATTATGAACTACTTCCCAACTGATTTAAATGCATTTTTCTGTAACGTGGCAGACAAAATGTTTGTTCACATTTCTGAATTCATTCCATCATGAATTACGTCATCAGTAAATACTAATAAGCAGCTCCGCCCGAGCCACGATGCTACCTCCACCACAGGCAGATCCTTTTTCTTTTCCATCACTTTGGTAGAAATGAACCTTGGTTCCATCAGTCCATAACATTGTCTTCCAGAAGTTTTGTGGTGTATCTCTGCAGTTCTCCAGCAGAACCAGGGCTCTGGGTAAGAGGACAGGACGTCTTCCTCGGCTGGTTGGGGTTAGTGGGCAGAGGAGAGACAAAAGAAAAGAATAGATAGAGCAGTATTTTATATTAATACCTAAAAGGTGGATTGTAGTCATGAGATGCAGACGGAGGAGGGAAGTGTGCACACAGCATGTCTGAACAGATGATGATTTGTGGACGTCTGTGATAAGCTCGTGAGGAAAGTGGGAAAAAAAACACTGAAGTAGACTCTGTCAGAGCAGCTGAACTCTGAGCTTTGACTCACTGAGATTACTTTGACATATGCTCACCTCGCATTTTGAAAGTGTAACCATCTGGAGGGCAACATGTCATACATCTGAACATTACATATGGCAGAAACTGGCAAAATATCCACTTTAAATTCAGGTATCGAAACAATCATCGCCACAGGCCTGAACACACACCCTTCATTCATCTTGTGCTGCCTTGAATACAGATTTCACACAGAAGCCCACACAGACACACATTCATTTACAGTCCTGTCCTTCTCGCAGTCGAATCAACGTCCTGAGAACTGTCATTAGATACAAAGCTCCATCTGAGCAGCGTCCGGGGATGAATAATGACGTGGCGTGGGAGCAATGGAGGCGCTTTCCTTCGGAGAACTGTCAGAGGAGTCGGTATTTACAACAGCATCCTGCTCTTAACACAAATGAACACAGACACATTTGCATCCGTATCCATGCCATGACTCACCCCCGACACTTCGTACTTATACATCCCCGATGTTTCACCTGTGTCCCTGCAGAGAACAGTGCATCCCACATTCTTTTGTCTTTAATTAACTAAATTGAATCCTGCTATTATGGCTGTGTTACCTTAAGTATTTTATTGCATAGCATGTAATTTCTGCTGCTGTAAATCAAAACAGTAAGAAGACATGTAGTAGATGATGCAATGAGAACCTCGTTGCCTTGTTAAAGACGTCTGTGTTGACAAAATGTGACTGTTTCCATGGGTTTCACCGTAAGCGAACCACACACTCTGATTGGCTGAACCTCAGATCATTCTCAAAGTGACCTGGGATTATAATTGGACACAATGCTACTGTAAACACGCACTTTTCTTACACAATACACAAAAATGTCTGGAATCTTGACCAGCTGCTCGGGGGCGCAGGGCTAGTTTTAGTTTGAATACGATTCCTGGGGGCGGGACTAATGATTGACATGACCAGAGGTGGGTAGTACTCAAATACATTTACTCCTTTACATGTACTTGTTTAGTTTTTCCTATAAAAAGCACTTGTACTCTGTTACATTTTGCTCCACCTCAGTGAGTAAAAAAAAAAAAAAATCAATGACACTGAATAATAAAGCAAATTATCAAAATGAATCAACTGAGCAGCAGAATCAGCAGAAATCTACAAAACTCATCACAAAAAATGAACAAAATGAGAATAAAATGAAAAAGCGTAGAAATGATCAAAAAAACTGAACAAAGCAGTCAAGTACATTGTGAAATTAACGTGAGTACAAATGTACAAAATGAGCAACAAGTCAAGTAGAAAGTAAATTAAATGAAAAATATGTTTGAGAAATTGAATCAAACATCAACAAAATAAGGAAGAATTCATGCAAAAATGATCAAAAATAAAGAGGTTCACAAAAGACTAAATCAGTAACACAATTAGTAAAAATGAACACGTTAAGCAACAACATTGGTAAAAACAAATACAATTGTGTTAAAAATGAACAAAATCACAAGTACAAATGAACTAAATAAACAGCAAAATTCAGTTTTATTTGTATGGCGCCAATCATAATCGCTGATTATCTCTAGGTGCTTCACAATTCGAGGCCGAGACCTCATGACTATACAGAGTAAACCCGACAGAACTACCACGAGCAAAAATCACCAAAAAAATGAAAAAACAGTCTTTTGGTTTGCGTACTTTTACTTCTCCCTGAGTCATGAGAATCATGAATTCCTGTGTTTCTGTGTTTCCACCGCAGTTTGTCGATACGCGACACCGGGGTTTGCGTCTCATCCTCCGCCGTGACTTTGTGGGTGTGAGGGTTCGACTCGTCGTCACGGTGACCCTTTTGTGTGTAAACCTCACCAAACTGTAACTACTGTCCGAACGCCTGGCAGTAACGCAAAACATTTGCAGAATTATCCTGCTGCCTTCGTGATTAATTTCCTCAGTGACTGTGTGCACATTTTTGCACCAATAAGGTTAAGGTAAAATATTACCTCCGCTACATCCTTTACTACAACCTTTACACAGTGTATCCTTATTCTGTCCAAACTAATCTCTCTTCACGTTAAAGGTTGAAAACTCAAGGTGGTTCTCGCAGCGTATTAAACCACATCACACACACATGCACCATCCGACCTGGACTCGGTGGAGCCACGTGTTTGAAGGCTTCTTATTTGTATTTCAAGGCGGCTCCTGCTCACACTGCTGCAGGGCCACGTCTTTGTGTTGACGACACAACGCAGGTCACGGTGGAAATCGGAGTCACCTGGGCGCAAAATTAAAAGTGACGTGAAAAGCAGTTGCTGATAAACATGTCTGATAAAAATGCAGATGAACCCGAACACCTCTGGAATCAAAAAGCTGCCACGGAAGGTTCGTGCCTGGAGTTAAAGCCTTGACATGTTATTTCTTAGGAGATATTAAGCGATTTTCTGTAACGATGGTTTGATTTTTCATATTTGTAAAAGCCTGTGGCACAAATCTGTTTTCTTTCAGGAAAGAATCTGTTGTGCTCTAGTTCACCAAATATGATCCATAAGCAGGATTCAAGGTAGCTCAATATTTGGCAGGCTTGCATGGCTTTGGAGAAAATGCAGGTATGACAAATACTATTCACATTGTGGTCGTTTTGCGCTGATGGTGTGTAACGGCTGCTTCCTGCTTCCTGGCCTTGAAACGGTTCACGCTGTTTCCAGTGGCCTTTTGATAAAGCAACTATTTGTTGCGATTGCTTAACAAGTCAAGAAAGGTCTATACAGAAAAATAAAGAAATGAATGAAATGGTAAGTTGCATAAAAGGAGAAAATCAACAAATTGACATTATTTCACTTTTCCCTATTGACTAGTAACGGAGAATACAATTTATGGAGACTAGAAAGAACTCAGAGCGTAGACCACCACAGCAGCTCAGCTTCTTTCCGTAGGAAAAACAACCTAACATTATCATTAGAACCTACGCTCATTTCCCTCGTGATGTTATTTTTGTTTTTCAGTTTTCACTGAACTGAACAGAGCATAAACTATGACTTAACAACAGCAATGGATCTGTGGAAAAATGTCCCGTTTTGTGAGATTCTTTTGATTCTCACGCCATTTATGCAGCAAAACCTGTAATTGAAGCTTAAGTGAAACAAAAAAAAATACTTTCTGTAATATGCAGGTGATCCAATGTCCAAGATGCCCACATGTACATATGAAACTAAAATACTATGTACAGATGATGCATGTACTGATGCGTGCTGGATCACAGACTTCCTGTCTGACAGGAATCATTCTGGATCACTACATCCAAAATCTCACCCACATCTGGATCAAACTTTGTGGTTCGATAGAATAACACCAAAATAGCTTCTATGTTTTTAGGCAAATTTTCTGGGTCTTATTTGTGGCATTACAATGACTGATGATTTCCATATCTGTCCCATCCTGAATTTCATCCAAATCTGTTCCTAACTTTTTGAATTACGGTGTGAATAAATATAAAATGATAAACAAAACATGTACAAAACATAACCTTCTTTGCGGAGGTAAAAATATGGATAATACTTGAAACATCAGCCTGAGATGGAGGAGGTTCCTGGGACACGTTTTCCAGAAGCATCATCACCATCTTCCCACTGTTGGGAAATAATTCCGACAAACAGGAGACGAGCGAGAAACGGAGGACGGGTCCAGCGTGGATGAATCAGAACCACACAACGATGAAAGCAACACGGAACCATGGAACTGGTAACGTTACCATTCAAACATCTCACTTTACTGCCTCATAGTGTTAAATGTGCATATTTGGTACAAAAGGCATAGAGTAATTTTGAAAAGTGAAAGGCAGCGAGGTCGTTCAGTATTTCAGATTTATTCTACACCCTCTTTTCCTACTGCATCATGTAACATTATTCCATGAAGAAATATGTCATAGTGCACTTTATGAGTTCATATCAGCAGGAAGAAGAATCAAATAAAACAAGATAAAAATATGTACATCTTTGGGTTCAAATAGAGTAAAATAAAACTAAAATCCAAAAGTCACAAAGAGGGGTTTGTTCTTGTGTTTCCAAAGATGAGAGAAATAGTTTGGATCATTCAACGAGAGCTTGTTGTAGTAATTTACTTTTTATTAATTAGTTTTCATACATTTATGCGTAGAAATTCTGAGAACTGCATGCAA
The DNA here is from genome assembly GCA_029823295.1 of Pseudamia nigra. Classification (NCBI taxonomy): domain Eukaryota; kingdom Metazoa; phylum Chordata; class Actinopteri; order Kurtiformes; family Apogonidae; genus Pseudamia; species Pseudamia nigra. Next base: position 5,426 of record JAQQAE010022241.1, on the reverse strand, counting down.
TGCAGGGGCATCATTAGAAACAAACATATCACTTGCACTCCTCCATCTTGGTAATTTCATGAGGATTCTATACGCATCGTTATACGCCACCTGCAGCTTTTTCATTTTAGCTTTATTGTAACTGCACCATGAGTGAGCAGTGTAAAGTGAAATATGACTAGTGAAGTACGTGAAATCTAATGGACTATAAAATGTCATTTCAATTTAGCTCAGAGGCTGCTTGGGGGTTTAGTAGGCACTGATTTGACAGTTACTTAGACTAAAACACAACAGTATGACATTATCCTTTTCATAACTGTATAGACGTGGTGTCAGAACAAAGTGGCTGCAATGAGAATATGATCCATGTGCTGAAACAAAGGACCGTAATGATAATGTGATACAAACAAAATGGCAGGTGGTATATGAAGCCTCCCGTGTAACAGGTGAGGGTTGAGTGGAGACGGATTCGTGCCGTACGGGACGGTGGGGTTTGGAGGATATCTGTGTTTCTTTACGAGACATTTTAGCTCATCTCAAACACAGGTGATGTTAATACCATTAACGGGGGACGAGTTATGTGGTAGCATCCCAGAAACCCACGCCAAGGGAGCCATTCACCAAAATGGAATACGAATTAAATTCATCACATCTGTGCATTTCCTGGAAAACCTACTTCTATACTTAGAGTTATTTTAAATCCCTGCATTTCAATAGTGCTTTCAGTTGCCCCATTGACTTCCCCTCAACCCTTGGTATAATGTCACAACATGCGCCACACAGAGGCCACTTGGAGAGCGAAGGGAAAGTGGGTGAGGCCGCGGGCAGCGGGTACATAATGGGACAGACTCACTCTGGTTTTATTCTACATCCAAACAATGGAATGATCACGAGGCGTGAATTTGATTCATAATGACCTGTGTCGAGTCGCCACCAACGCGCTGCACAAGACTAGGGTCGCACCACGTTTAGTTTTATTAATGATGTACAGGTTGCACTTTCTTTTATTTGCCAAGGGCCTGAACCTGGTACAGATGTTCTGACACTAATGCTTTTGATTATCATATTCCTAACACTATAGCTCTATTTGATGTAATACACAGTTTAAAACTGTCATTCGTACAGATATGGTTGCATCCTGTTTTTGGCTCCAAGATGTCGTCCATGTCGACACGAAATACCGTCCATGGCAGAGACTGTCCTGAAAGTTGAGCCATTTCTGTTAATATTTCGGTGCTTGTTGCGTTCTGTTGTTTTTCTTCTGCTATTCTTCCGTCGCATGAGCTGTACTGCGCTAGAGCGCCCCCACAATTTCCCGTGGCACTGCACCATTTTCTACTTGGAAATGTACCAAACTGTTAGCGTAACGCACGCTGACACCGGCGGGAACGACCCCCCTGACTTAGCGTAGAGTATAGATGGGCCTCCAGCTGCCACTCGCAGTCAGCTGTTAACCGAAAACAGGCTGGACTGTCCACAGACAGGGGGCGCCACAGCAGGTACAAGGCAGACTGAGTAAGTTCAGAGAATGTACTGTATTATGAGCATAACCCTGTGTGAACCACACTCCCCTAAATCCCCGTCACACTGGAGGCAGAATGAAACATCTGTGTATTCCTGGATATTCGAGTACATTCCAAATAAACGGGCCCGTTCTATTGGCCAGCCCAAATGTTTTGCTCCGGCTTAAAACTTTTGAGGTGGAGAATTATTGAACGTCATTCAAAGTGTAATATTATTGCATTCTAAACATTGTTTTGGCATTGCAGCAGTATTTAAAACCTTCTAATTACATTCCAGGGACAAGTGAAATGGCAAGAAACGTCAAATCCTGCTGGAATGGATCAGATGAGCCGGAACGCACCGTCCGACCAGCAACTAAACCGCACTTTAAGGCGTTCGCAATGCATTCTAAATATTTCTACTGTGTTCCAAGTAAATTCAAGTTGCAGCTAATGCACCCGAAATGAAAAGAATAATTCGAGGGGTGGCTTAGAAGCATTCTAAGTATTCCAACCGCATTTTTACATATTCCTGAATATTGCATGATTTTCTTCAGTCTGGCTGGCTCTGCTGGGGGCTTTGGACTTCCATATCCCCAGAAAACTTTAAAATGTCAGCCCAAAATATAGATTGTTTATTACACGGCGTGAGTAAAGTCCACATTTTCAGGCTGTTTCGTGTGTCTGTGGTGACGACGCCCGTTGCGTGTTTTTACCGTCGATACGATGATGGAACCTTCCTGCTACAGGATCCAGGATGATTCTGACAGTTGTAGCGACTGACGTTGTATTTGTTACATCACAAAAACACCCATTGTTTCACATGGGCAAAAGAATCAAAAACCTCCTTTTTCACATTACATGTCCTTAAAGCTTACATGTCGAAATTAAAAATACATCTGGATGAATTTTATTTTCTAAAATACAAAAGTTGAAGAATAATGTATTTCAAGATATTTCTATATTGTCTGCAGTACCAGCATGCTCATAAATGATGAAATAACTCATGCGAGGGAATAGCCTCATCCCCTCTTCTGTTCACAGTCTCTTGCATAAACTTATGAATTATTTTCAGCCTTATTATTTGGGATTTATGCTGATAAATATGAGTGGACAGGAGATTAACCCTGAATAGAGAACGTAATCTCAGTTCCAACCATGGTAATGAACACAATATTTTCCCCAGGTTGCGTGTGTTTGATAAATTTTGGATTGTGCTATTTTAATTTTAATGAACCCATTGTTTTTCTATTTTAATACCCGAGCAGAGTGGGAAAAGGTGCAGTAAAAAAAACCTCTTGACATCCAGCCTCGTATTATCCGGCAGATGACGTAAACAGAGGCAGATGTGAAAACTGCAGAGATGTTTACTACGAAGCTCTGCTCCAGTGAAACAAATGTTTTCAGGGTAGTAAATTTCATTATCTTTGGTTAATGTGCTCAGCAAGGTTGGAGGGTAATTCATTAATTATAGCGTGATGCTTGTCTAAAGCAAATCAGGCTTTATTATGTTTTTCCGTTATGCCAACTTTTCTAATATAATACAAGTCTTCTAGATGCAGTAAACACCATCAATCTTGTGCTTAAACCAGGCTAAAACATTAAAAATCGAGTAACCATCTGTGACCATGGCTATTAAACAGCAGGAATAGTAATATCTGTGTCCACTAAAACAAAAACAATGAAATTAGAAACAAGCAGCTCCTTGTTTGTTTCATCGTCTGGTTTCTGGTGCTGCAGGCTTCGTTTCATGTCACAGCTGTGGCGCTAACAGAACTCTCCCAGTGCATAAAGAGGTGATTAAATACACTCGTCTTCGCTCTGAGTCTCTCGAACAGGAGACACAGTTTGTCTTCATTCATTGATCCCCCCGAGTGGTTGAAATTAAAATGTTCAAAATAGGTCATCACCGCTGCACACACCAGCTAGTGCAAGAGCAAGGAGGGGGAAAAAATGAAGAAAAGCGTTTCTTAAACATCCATCCATCCATCCATCCATCTTCTGCTGGTCCTGGTCAGGGTCGGGGGGGCAGCAGCCTAAGTAGAGAAGCCTCTTCCAGCTCCTCTGGGGGGACCCCCAGGCATTCCAAGGCCAGCTGAGAGACATAGTCCTTCCAGTGTGTCCTGGGTCTGCCCCAGGGCGTCCACCCAGTTGGAGCTAGGTTTGGACCACCCAGGACCACCAACCAACCCACACGGCGCCGGACCCTTACAACCCTTCCTGCAGGTGGTGGGCTCACAGGCATAGTCATAAGGGCCTTCTGAATAACTCTCAATTTGCCTTGGGAGACCCTCCCAGGGGGGAATTACCCCCACAACATAGCTCCGAGGATCACTCAGGCACGATGAGGTGGTGATTCAAGGACAGGTGGAATGTTTTCTCCAGTGGATGAAGAGGCATGACAGTTCATTCTGCATGTTCCTACAATGGAACGAAAAAGTTTAGGCACCCTTGACAATTTCTGTTATTTTCATTTATAAATCAGTAGGTGTTTGGATCAGTAATTTCACTTTGATCTATCAAATAACTGATGGACACAGTCATATTTCAGCACTGAAATGAGGTTTATTGGATGAACAACAAATGTGCAATATGCATCAAAACAAAATTAGACAGGTGCATAAATTTGGACACCCTTGTCATTTTGTTGTTTTGAAAACCTGTAACGATTTAGCACTTATTCACTGGAACATAAAATTGGTTTGATGAGCTTGCTAAGGCCACGTGCATCCAATCATGAGAGATTTCACAGAGATTTCAGCTGTCAGTGTCCATTGTGAGGAACATGGTGAGGAAATGGAAGACCACAGGCACAGTTCTTGTTAATACCAGAAGTGTCCGACCAAGAAAAATATAAGAGGCAAAGGCGAAGGATGGCGAAGACGACCCGCAGACCACCTCCAAAAACCTACATCATCATCTTGCTGCAGACAGTGTCACTGTGCATCGTTCAACAATTCACACAACGCACTGGGACAAGCTGTGTGGGAGAGTGATGTGGAAGAAGCCTTTTCTGCACACACACCACAAACAGAGTCGCGTGGCGTATGCAACAGCACATTTGGACAAGCCAGCTTTGTTTTGGAACAGGGTGCTGTGGCCTGAGGAAATAAAGTCATTTGGTCACAACAAGGGGTGAAAGAACACAGCATTCCAAGAGAGCACATGCTACCCACAGTCAAATTTTGTGGAGGTTTCATCATGCTGTGGGGCTGTGTGGACAGTACCATTAATCTTGTTAAAGTCAAGGGTTGCATGGATTCCACTCACTATCAACAGATTCTTGAGAAAAATGTTCAAATATCACAAAGTTGACATTACGCCGGGGCTGGATATTTCAACAAGACAACGACCCAAAACACAGCTCGAAATCTACTCAGGGTTTCATGCAGAGGAACAAGTATGTTCTGGAATGGCCATCCCAGTCCTCCCAGTCCTCCCAGTCCTCCCAGTCCCCAGACCTGAATACCGTTGAAAATGTGTAAGATGATTTGAAGCCGTCCATGCTCGACAACCATCAAACCTAACTGAAGTGGAGATGTTTTGTTAGGAGGAATGAGCCAAAATACCTTCATCCAGAATCCAGACACTCATAGCTATAGGAGGCGCCTAGAGGCTGATATTTTTATACAAAGGAGGTTCTACTAAATATTAATGTGATTTTTTTTTTTCTGTTGGGGTTTATGCATGTGTCTAATTTTGTTTAGATGCATATTGCACATTTTCTGTTCATCCAATGAACTTTATTTCAGTGCTGAAATATTATTGTGTCTATCAGTTATTTGATAGATCAAAATGCCCAAGGCCGACACGGTGGTGCAGTGGGCAGCACTCGTGCCTCGCAGCTAGAAGGTCCTGGGTTGGATCCCAACACCAGGCCTTTCTGTGTGGAGTTTGCATGTTCTCCCTGTGTCTGCGTGGGTTCTCTCCGGGTTCTCCGGCTTC
>JAQQAE010022240.1:0-10298 GCA_029823295.1 Pseudamia nigra | reverse complement strand
GCCTGAGTTTGGCTATGTTCCTCAACTGGAAAAAGCACGAGCGAATCAGCAATTTCACATGCTGATCCAGAGTCAGAACCTGATCCACAGTGACACAGTGAAGAGCTCCCAAATCTCATAATGTTGCCACATGTCCACACTCTTTGGTCATCTTATGTAAAAGCTATAGTCATATCACTGTAGAGCACCCTCATTCATCACTCCTTGCTCTACCCCGCCCCAGCGCTTAGTGACTCAAGTAGAGGCCTTTCACACCACAATAGTCCCGGGCCCGACCCTGGGCAGACTCACCTCTCAACCCAGGTCAGCAAACGGGGTCAGCTAACCCAGGTTAACCCTTTCATACACAAAATTGAAATTGAGCAGCTGCGGTGAACAGAGTGATGGTGTTGTGGATGAAGGATCTCCCATAGAATTCAGTTCTGCAGATGCGCCTTTATCCAGTCTTGTTTGGCAGCTCGGTCCCACCAAACCATGGTATTTCCAATTCAACTGAGGAGCCTGTCTTGTTCTAATGCAAGAATTGCAGTGTAAAAGCAATAATAAGTGGACTAAATTCAGACAACGCACTCAAAATATGAACTTTTCTTACCTCAGCCAAGGAGGTTATATTTTCACTAGGGTCTGTTGGTTTGTTTGTCTGTTGGTTTGTCTGTTAGCAGGATTACGCAACAACTACTGAAATGATTTCCATGAACTTTGGTTGGTAGGGCTTGGGCTGTGGAGGAACCCATTAACTTTTGACACAGTTAACCCTTAAATGTGTAGGTAGAAGAGTGTTTGATCCATACTTATTTTGCTCTTCAAACATATTCTTGCAGTTAGCATCACAAAGCTGAATAGCTGAACTGGCAATATATCATTTTAATTGCTGAAAAAAAGGAGGTTTTGATAATAAACAATAACAAACTTGAAAACTTTTTGACTGTACCATGGGTGACCATTTAGATCATTGGGGGTTAAAAGGAATTTTTTTTTAATCACTTTCTTTAACACATTCTTTTTTCAACTTTTACAGTACCTTATTAGAAAATAATGTCTTAATCTTGATGAAAAAATTTGATATTTAGGAGAAGGATTACTATAAATATCTCCAATTTGGCACAGATCTAAGTAAAACACACGATTCGGGGGGTTCAATATGTTTTCTTTTTCATCTGTTGTGCAGTAATAATTAAGGCCAACTACTTCAAATCGACTACCAGAGCTGAGAAAATGCGAAGCAAATGAACTGTTTTGGTGTCTCTATAATATTCATTCAGATGTGACAGCATTTGGTGCAGATCTGTCAGAGTGGACTGTGGAGGTCTGTGCACTTCTGAGTACCATTTTAGTTTTGACTTTGTTTGAACTTTCAGGTCTAGAAGCACTTCAAACTTTGGCATGCTGCCAAAACCACCCCACCAACATCCTGTTAAGGTTTTTGCCAATATATTAATGTCACCTGGCTCATGTTGACAATTTGCATTGAATGGTTGACACTGACTACTGCTGAAGACCCTGAACATCAAACATTTTCACTGTAGGGGTATTTGAGGCATTTAAAATGCTGTTGATGCCGATGGCCTTTACCTTCCCCACCCAGATCTCCTGCTGGTGCAGGGATTTGAACCCTCTGGTGACAGGCCTCCTTCTCTAGCCTCTTGGCCTCCACTGCCCCAAAATAAGCATTAGTTTCACATATTTCGAAAGGTAGAACCATAAATCCATGTATTTTACATAAAGCAAAGTACCATCAGAAATAATATGCCCCATCTGCATTGTCATACTTCTCACCAATAAGCAAATTAGGAGCTGGTTATGTAATTCTGTGTACCACAGTTTACTCATCTCCATGTATGGCATGAATATGTTTATACACAGAATATCTAAAACCACCTCATTTGAGCTGATTCAGTGGGATAACTTCTGATACTGACCAGAAAAAAACAAAAACAACATAGTAATCTGACAGAGAACAAAGAAATGATTTTTATTTTCTGGATGAAACACTGGCAAATAATGAGCGAGTGCTGCTGGCAGGAAATTATTTCCACTGACCAAGTGACACTCTGCTCTCATTAGAGTCCCATCTCTGATTGTCACAAGAACATTTTCTCTGCAGGTTGATGGCAGTGAGTGTTCCCTGCAGCAGGTCATTCATGCCACGCAGAGGAGAAAAACTGATGTACATAAGCGCTGGTATGATAGCAGACATCGACTCATTAGGTTTATGAGGACGATATTAGTCGAGCTGAGCTCAGCTTGTTCCTGTGCTGGGTTTTCTGAGGAAAAACGATCAAATCTCACGCGCTGTCGTAACAGCCACCTGAGAGTTTTGTATTGGAGAATGGAGAATGTTGGGGGTGCTTATACACGTTTTGCACAATTATTAGACAAGTGAGTATTTTGACCATATCATCACTTTTATGCATATTTACAACTCCAAGCTGTATAAACTTGAATGATTTTTGGATTTCAGCATATCATTTGATTTGTATTCGTGTAATGAGAGGGTCTGTGTCCTAAGGAGATCAGTATCCTATACTCAAGGTGTGCGCAATTACTAGGCACCTTCTTTTCTTCAGGTTTTTTATGTAGGACAATGCTCCATTGCATGCATCGAAGAACTCCACTGGGTGGCTAGAGCCAGGAAAGGCCTTAAAGATGGAAAAACAATGACATGGCCCCCTTCCTCATCTGACCTAAACCCTAGTGTGAACTTGTGGGTCCTTCTTAAATGGGAGATTTACAGTGCAGGAAAACAGTCCACCTCTCTGAACAGTGTCATAATATCTCCAACCCATTAAGAAAAGGTTCCATAGCCCATTTTGGGTCCTGACACTAAGTTTGAAAAGGCAGGTCTAGACAGCAGTACTTCTCATTAATTCTGTTTCATTCATCAACATTCAATTATCACACACTGTTAATGATTACAGCTTGTCATTACTTTCTATCAACGAACATTGAATTGCCAACCCCCTGAAGTTTTTGAAGATGAAATGTAGTCATTAATGATCCTTCATCGTCTAATTCAAAACACAATCATTGTTAAAGTCAGTCCCTCTCTTCTCCAGTGAGAAGTAGCAACTGTTAAAAATCAGCATCAAAATTCTGCATGTACTGTTCATGGAGAGTTGCTCCCCCCCACCCCCCTTCTCACTGTGCCTGGAGAGGAACAATGATTAACAGCAATCACAGCCACCGGTATCAATAATATAGCAGTCAGAATCAGCCTCATTGTCACTATTATCTTTGCACTGCCTCCTGCTGAGGCTGAAGCAGATTCCAGTTTATCATCCTGATGTGGGGAGGGGGGATTGGGAGTTGGGGGCCGCCAAACAATCACTCTGTCCCTGAGACTCCTTGTCTGCCTAGTTGTGTATCCTTTAATGTTCCTGTCTACAAATAATATTTTAAACCAAATAGAATGTGGGGAACTGTTACTGTCCAATAACGTAACATAACACATAAGTTTTCCTGCACTCATGCAAGCACTGGTATCTTTCTCGAACCACAAACTGTCAGCACCTAAATCTATAGTTGAAGAGTTTATCAGCCAAACTATTCATAGTGACAAAGGTCTGTTACATAATATACACATATAATATATAATAAGCTTATTTAAGTCTTGTCATCAGTTGTGTCCAAATTTTTTTCCTCAGACAGCTACAGTCATAGAGTATGAAAAAGTTTGGACACCTATGACAATTTCTATTATTTTCATTTATACATCAATAGCTGTCTGGATGAGCAATTTCATTTTGATACATCAAATAACTTGATTTGGGCACCCTTGTCATTTTGTTGATGTGAAAACCTGTTAACTATTTAGCACTGATTAACAGGAACACACAATTGATTTGGTGAGCTTGTTAAGACTTGAAGTTCATAGACAGGTGCATCCAGTCATGAGAAAGGTATTTAAAGTAGCCAACTTCAAGTTGTTCTTCTCTTTGACTCTCCTCTGAAGAGTGGGAACAGGGGGCCACTCTCAAATGGCATGAAAACAAATATTGTTCAACATTATGGTTTAGGGGAAGGCTACAAAATGCTATCACAGAGATTTCAGCTGTCAATGTCCACTGTGAGGAACATAGTGAGGAAATAGAAGACCACAGTTACAGATGTTGTTAAGGCCAGAAGTAGCAGACCAAGAAAAATATCAGAGGTAAAGGTGAAGGATGGTGAGAACTGTCAAAGATGACCCACAGACCACTTTCAAAGACCTAAATCATCTTGCTGCAGACAACATCATTGTGCATTATTCAACAATTTAGCGCACTTTGCACAAGGAAAAGCTGTATGAGAGAGTGATGTCGAAGAAGCCTTTTCTGCAAACATGCCATTGAGTAGCGTGAAGTATGCAAAAGTATGTTTAGACAAGCCAGCACCATTTTAGAATGGGGTAGACTGTTGAATGCTGTAGACTGATGAAATGAAAATTGAGTTATTTGGTCATAACAAGGGGTGATATGTATGGTGGTAAAAGAACACAGCATTCCAAGAAAAACACATGCTACCCACAGTAAAAATTGGTGGAGGTTCCATCATGCTGTGGGGCTGTGTGGCCAGTGCAGGAACTAGGAATCTTCTTAAAGATTCCACTCAATATCAGCAGATTGTTCAGAATAACGTTCAAGAATCAGTCAAAAAGTTGAAGTTATGCCGGGTCTGGATATTTCAACGAGTCAATGACTCAAAACATAACTAAAAATCTGCCAATGGAGGGTCTACTAAATATTGATGTGATTTTTCTGTTTAGGTGCCCAAATTTATGCAGTTGTTTAATTTTGTTTTGATGCATATTGCACATTTTCTGTTCATCCAGTAAACCTCATTTCACTGCTGAAATATTACTGTGTCTATCAGTTATTTGATAGATCAAAATGAAATTGCTGATCCAAACACCTTCTGACTGAAAATAATAGAAACTGTCAGGGGTGCCCAAACCTTTTCATAGGGCTGTACTTTGATGTATTTATGCACTGTAGCACTCGCCCAAAGACGGCAAGTGAAATATAAATTGGAGGCTGTCAATCTCTATGTATCTTGCCTTTGCCGGTCTACTCGTCCACTCAGAAATGGGGGCAGTCAACTGGTGGCTCGCAAGTGAGGTGTTGGAGACTTTTAGTTTATGTCTTGTTACATCCTCTACAGCAGGGCTATTTCAACGACAAATTCAGCTGGACCACATTTTAAAACCAATTACTTAAGACGGGCCAACCCTTTTCAGTGGTCATTAACTAACAGGTAATAATTTAATGCCAGCACATATGAATGTAATGAAAAACAAGGAAGTTTATTCAGCATTTCCCATTTAAATTCAGCCATATCTTATACAGGCTGAGAGTTTTTTTTAAGAAATAAATAAATTAGTCATATCTGACCAAGGCACATTACACACAACCACTGGAAATAGCAATGTTTTTCACTTTTGAAACAAAAAAAAAGTATGTAAGTAAGTAAGACTTTTTTTCCCACTTTGGAACTAAAAATATACAAATAAATATATATTTTGGTCTCATTAATTCGATAGTGCATAATAACAACAGAGAGCATAATTTTTGCATCTGACCCAAGAACATTATAACGTGGAACTAAAAGAATCACAAAGAGCTATCAATGCTATTAAGACTATCTATAACAAATGATAATAATATATAAAAGACATTCATTTGACATCTCCTAATCTGCACTGAAGGGACATAAATCCAGATATGTGACTGAGCATGACTTAGTTAACACATCTAACGCTGTTGATATGTAAGAAACAGTTACACTGCTGTTATTCTTAGTGGGAGAAGAGATGAGAGTAGTGATTTTTGTTTTAGGAGATGTCTAGGCAATCTGAAGGCACTGATGCAAAGAGTTGTCAGTCAGGCAGCAACGAGAACTGCTTTTTCTAGTGTTCATGCGTGAAAAGCATGATTTAAATGTGCACGTTCGTTCAAACGTACTGAGCATGATGGTAGCCACCTTTTTGACATTAGGGAGCAGGTGTGCTTTGACATCACTCCAAAATTTTGTAGGCCCACTTGTGCGAAGCTCTCGAACGATGGCACCAGATGACTGTCAACAAATTTGAGTATGAATTTCCCTCATCAATGAAAGGGACCACTTCCTTTGTTTTGGTGGAGAAGCTCCATTTTATAGCAGCAGAGAATCAATCAATCAATCAATCAACTTTATTTATAAAGCACTTTAAAACAACACAGCTGAAACAAAATGCTGTTCATCAGGGGAAAATAAGGTCTAATAAACAAGCAATAGCACTATAAAAAACAAAATATTATAAAACTAATAGTACGAATGACAAAAATATAACAAATGTCATGTAATAAAAACAGTAAGCAATGAAATAACATAAAATCCATACGATTAAAGAGTAAAAACAAAATTAATATCTCATGCTGGATCGGAAGCCAATGAGTATAAATGGGTTTTAAAACAAATTTTAAAAATGGACAGTAAAGGAGCCTGTCTCAAGAGCAAGGGCAAATTATTCCACAGGTGAGGAGCAACAATAGAATAGGTTCTGTCTCCTCTGAGCGTCGTCTTTGATCTGGGTACATTGAGGAGGAGCTGGTCAGCTGACCTGAGAGATTGGGCAGGAGTGTCAGGGTGGGGTAGCTCAGAGAGGTAAAGTGGGGTGAGACCATTTAAAGATTTAAAAACAAATAAAATAATTCTAAATTGAATTCTAAAATGCACAGGCAGCCAGTGGAGAAAGGTCAGAATTAGTGTAATGTGCTCTTTTTTCCATGCTCCGGTTAAAAGACATGCAGCAGCATTTTGGATGACCTGGACACGAGAGAGAGGACTGACTGACTTGAACATAAGGGGCATTACAGTAATCCAGCCACGATAAAATGGAGGTGAAATTTTTCAAAGTGCTGCCTTGAAAGTAAAGGTTTCACCCTTGCCAACCACCTTAAATGGAAAAAAACAAAACTAGACTTCACAACAGAACGAATTTGATTGTCCCATTTAATCTATCCATCTTAAAATCCAGATTTGTTACAGTGGACTTGACATATGGTGCCAAGGGTCCCAAATTAACAGGGGGGACTTGTGAGATCCACTGGGTCCAAACATCATCACTTCTGTTTTGTTTTTTTGCAGCCATCCAATCTTTAATGTTGTCAAGACAAGCAAGGAGTGGTTTAACAGTCAAGGCATCCTTCCGCTTTATCGATACATAGATCTAGCTGTCATCAGCATAAAAATGCTTCCTAAGAACAAATCCCACAGGAAGTAAATACAAGGAAAACAGAAGGGGACCTAAAATTGAACCCTGTGGAACCCCAAATGACAGGGGAGTGGGAGAGGATTTGAAACTTGAAAGTTTTAAGAAAAACTTCTGTCTGCCAGGTAAGGCCTGAACCATTCTAGTGCAGCACCACAAATGCCCACTAGGTGCTGCAGTCAAAATGTGAAAATGTGTTGGTCCACTGTGTATATAACTTATGTGTATAACTTTCAAAACCACACAGCAAACAGACAAACAGTACAGAAAAATCACAGCGACAAAACCCAATGATGATAGAAACTTTTGTCTTACCTTTGAAATTTCTTATCAAAAGTTTCTCCAGTGCGAATAAAACTTCATATTTTGGTAAATCCATTTGATATCTTTCCACCAACTGTAAAATCACTCCACATTTTGGATTGTTTTGACCCATAATGCTGGCATGAACGCGAGCAGAGCTCCTGCATAACAGCACGTGCTTCACTTTTTCCACTTCTGATAGGGCAGATTACAACCCTCCTGCACAGTGTCATGCACCGTCACTTTCTATACGTTCTGAGCTTCCCAGCAATGTATCAAGCTTTCTGATTGGTCTAAGTTGTGTCGTGTAGTGTACATGCAAAACAATGTCAGACAGTTTCAAGCATTTTGCTAGCAACGCCTCATTACACACAATGCATGTGACACTGTTGCTTCTGTGTTTGTTTTGAACACTTTTGGGACATTATTAATAAAAATACAACGGTTTAGCCAAGAAAAAGCTACTGACAAAAGCTACTGACAAATGGCTTTATATTTGTTGTAAATGTGTGGATTTTTTCAAACGGAATACAGATTTATGTATTTAAAACCTCATTTACTGTCACTGAGTATCATTTATTTTCAGATTTTCACATCAACAGTGATCACTAAGGGCCCCACTTCCAACTGATACTAAGGTTAGACATGTAGGTCTTGTAGAAGCTGAGAAAAACCTGATTTATAGTGGGTATGTCATTTTTGAAGAAATTGGCTCCGGGCTAAAAAGGTTAAGTCTTTTCCAAAGTTTTCACCTCGTAACATATTTGTGATATTTTCTTGTTGCATCGTTTACATTGTTTTGCAATTGTTATGTAACAAACTGGTGGATTAACTGAGGGCTTGTCCTTTATATGTGCTGAAGCCAGTTTTAGTGTTGAACTAATTTTCTTTCAAATCAATTAGAATTAATATTGAGCATGTTTGGAATATGGAGTAGAAAGCAGAGATACAGCACTGTAAAAAATGGATCGAAAACCACTGCAAAATTATCAGTTTGTCAGATTTGACTATTTAAAGGTAAGTGATTGAGTAACAAACATTTTAAATATGTAAAATATTGTCATTTGGGGTATTTATTATTCATTTATAACATGATAAATGATCAATTTTTTTTAGGTTTTTTGGTTTTCACACTCAAATAATGCAAAGAAAACAAGTTCATTGTCATTTTTAAACAACACAGAAGTCAATATTTGGTAGAGTACTCCTGATTTTCTTACTGTTCCTCATTAAATGAGATTTGATTCAGGTCATCACCTGATCAGTACCTCATTAAGTAAAGTGAGGTGTGGCTTGTGCTTGAATGAATGTCATACATGTAGAAATTATGATTTCATAAATATTTGTCTGTGTTTATTTCCAGAGCTGTATTTGTGCATCTACTTAAAAACCCAACATAATAAAAATAGTAATAACAGAATTGAAATATTTGTACTTTCCACCTTTGCAGCCTTTGTTAAATCCTCCTTAAACACACACCAGTGAACATATTGTTATAATTATTATTACTCTACAAAACCTTACAGTCTAGAAAATAAAATAGAAAGTAGACAGACTGAAATTAACGAGAAAAACTGAATTTAAAAAATGGTCGGGCACTGAGACAGTTGAAAACAGCCACTACAAAACTCCAGGATAAGAACTTTTAATTATTATGGTGAAGCGAAATAATGAAATGTAACTGCAGTCTCAATTCAATGATATATGAACAGACTTTGTTTCTGAGTGACTGTCAAACATTCGTTATTGTAGAAAAAGCTTTGTGTTCGTGGTCCTCAGTGGTACTCCCTCTACTCTGTAGTCTCTGTGCAGAGCTGTAAAATAAATCAAACGGGCATATTGAAGCATAAAATTATCCTCCTCAACACTCAGATCGGGTGCCCTTTCTTGCTCTTTTCAGGCAGCTGGAAAGACAATGAAATATAATGGAGGCAGTAAGTAAAGGTTTAACTGCCTCATAGCTCAATTGACCATAATGTAGCTGCAGGAGGTTGATAAGGTTTTTGTTCAATATTAGTGACCCAGCAATTACTTTGTCCAGCAATATGATGTCTGGTGTCAAAATCCCCTTAACTTCCATATCACACTCAAGCTGAAGCCTTTCTCCCAAGACACACAGACTCACTATTATTGTTTGGTTAATAATATTTTCAGTTTATTCCGTATGGTTACAAAGATCTCCTCAATCAAACCAACTTGAGGCAAATTTATTACCTCGGCTGAAGAAATAAAACCAATTTAATCCTGTGTCTGACACTAATATTCCACTAATGGTAATTTTATCAAATAGATAGCAAATTAGCAGTAGAGACAATCAGGTGCCGAATTATAGTGTAGCATCACTGCTGTCGGGGACTGTGGTATGATGTAAACAATCCTCAATGCTAAGTACAAAGAAATTACTGCATTTCCTGTATTAACTTTGGGTGAAAATACAGTGTTAACAACAATGGATCTACTGCAGTACCCCGTCAAGTCTAGTTTGTCCAGTTGTACAAGCCCCAATTCCAATGAAGTTGAGACATTGGGTAAAATGTAAATAAAAGCAGAATACAGTGGTATCTCGGATAACAAAGATAATCCGTTCCAGCGTCACGTTCGGTATCCAATGATTGTTATCCAAAGGGACTTTTTCCATAGGAATACATGTAAAACTAATTAATCCGTTCTGGACCCATGACAAACTCCCATATTACACACCCCTAGCTGCACATTTATTCATTATTATTATTTGAAAAGGAAGTTATGTTAATTATCTGAAACGGAA
>JAQQAE010022239.1:0-10298 GCA_029823295.1 Pseudamia nigra | reverse complement strand
GGAGGGGGCAACGGGGAGAGAAGGGGGGGTGGTATTGTTACATTTCATTAGACACATTCCTTCTCTGTGGACTCTTGACCAGTTGCCATGGCATTTTAGCTTACCACATTTCATATCAACCTTTCTTTCTCGCTCTCTCTCCTCAATCGGTTTCAAGTTTATGTTACATTGCTATATTTCCGCAATATTAAATATAATTTTTTTTTTAAAGTCTCCCTGCCACCAATATGACAAGCAAAACATTCTACATCAAACTATATTTCTTTGTTTTATACCATATGCAGTATTTTAACATACAACTGCACTTACTGGAATTTTTCAGCTCATATTAAAATACACAAACATTTTGTGGTACCCAAAGATCAGGATGCATCATGGGAACATGGTGGCCTTTCATTCCCCATGGAAAGCAGCAATAAAGTGCAAAAAAAGACTTCTGTGTTACCTCTATGTTATGCGGTCCATTGCATATTTGGGCAATGCCACTGTACACTTGTACTAGTGCTTCACCCACTGCCACTTCCTGTTCCTTCCCACTTGACCAATGGCTATGGTTGTGCAGTGTGAGCATTTGGAGGACTTAAAACATTTAAAACATCTATATTGTAAAAGTGAAAATATAAAGAGTCACTTCTGACATTTTGTACTGCTGTATGTGTCATAATAGCAGTTTTACAAATGTTGCTTTTATCTTTGTGGTTATGGGTGAAATGCTCTGTGGGCCAGATTGTAGTACCAGCAAATGTTCACTGGGGGTATTGACTTCATCTGTGTTCCAGTTCTTATTATACTGTACTTCAGTGGTGGTTCCTTATTACTTTATTCTACATTGGGTTCTGTTATTTGCTGTTCTTATTGATTCATACCTGGATGCACACATTTTATTTCTAGTAGGAAACTTTATGAATGAAATTTCACTCTTTAATTACAGGCCTGTGTCTTGACATAAACAGGACTACTGTGGATGACAGGCTTAAATACTCACCAAGACATGTCAGCTTCACTATATGTGTGTCCGACTTCATTCATTGACAGTAAACTTTAGTAAACTTTGTAATTAGTACAAAGAAACAATCTACTACTAGATTATTCACTGGCTAATATGGGCCTATCCTTAATATAAGACTTTAAAGTTATTTCTGGTAATAAAAGTTGGATATTTTAGTAGATACGCAGTGTTTTTATAGTCTCTTGATAATGGCAATATCAGATTTCCTTGAAGAAGTAAACATGAGAGAGAACTCAAACAAAGATAATCATTTTATACATTATGCCAAATGACCACAGTTTTATCCCTTAATAGATTTGGCTGAATCATTCAAAACAACCATTCTGCATCACTGGCGGTGTTCACCCACTGGCACCCAATGTATTTGTAATGTCACCTCATTATACTGTAGGTTAGCTTTCAGTTGGAAACAGTTCCCTCTTTAAAGGTCCAATATTATAACCCATACATTTATCCACATACATGGTGCATATCTGTACCATGTATGTTTTTTATGAACTACATCTGACAAAATCAAGTGTTTTAAGTTGATTTTTCCAATGGCCTTTTTGTAACTCTTTCTAGTCATATACTGTGATTTTACTGTGAGGTGCTGTACCTTCCACTTTTTATCAATAAATGCTGTGATCATCATTCCCAAGGTAACCTGGGATCACATTCTGACACAAGGCTACTGTAAACACACAAAAATGCACTTTAATGGACACAGATGGAAAAAAAATGCAAGGCTGATTGACCAGTTGCTTATGGGGGCGGAGTTACTGCAGTTTAGCTGAAATATGATTGGTGTGAACTACCGATGTCACAAGTTACAAAAATTCAAACTGTTTTGTTCTCCTGTTGTCCTTCTTGTGTGTATTTCATGGGACTAGGAGCATTTTTTCACAACTTTTACACTACATAGTTTATATAAAGATGCTTTGTCATAGTATGGGACCTTTAAATGAAATAAAGAAAAGTAAAATAAAGAATGCTTTGGGCCACTCACTGATATTTCTCTTCACCAGTTAATTTACAGACATTTTCTAAAGGCACAAACCAGTTAAAATAAATATTAGCGAGTGACCCACAGCCCGTTTTATTTTCAGTTTTGTTTTTGTTTAGCCTTCAGAAACTCTCTAACTGTAAATACTTGCAGAAATTGACACTTGCTATATTCAAACCCGTGAATGAACAACATTTTTTGCTCCACAAAGCACACTGCCATATTAACAAAATGCAACCTGCCACTCACATTCAGCAGTGTCATTTCAAGGCAAAGCTTTCCATACACACATTAATTTGCATTTTTCCATCAACAGTCAAGTGTCTGACGAAAAAAGTCGACAACAAAAGGATAAAAAATTGATTTGCATTCGGTGTATAAATAGTTGCAGGACAAGGGCTGTTAAGTTTGGAATTAACATGTAAACAGTTGGAAAGTCTGCCCTGCCACCACCACCCCCTTCTCCTTAACCCCCACCCTTGTTCCCTTTTAGCGCCTTGATAAATATACATAAAGCCTCACACAAAGACTGCCTTGTTCCTTTAAATGGGCTACTTTTTAATGGAGACATATATTTCCAGGATTATATCAGCATTCAGTTGCAAATTTTGAGTTTTTTAATACTCCAGTTGAGGCAGTCTATGAATAAGAGTATCATTTGAATGCTGGGAACACCTGGTGCTGAGGGCTGGGCTGTAAGGGGGCTTTGGGCTGACCTGGTGTCAGTGCCAAGGCTTCACTTGTTCACAGTCTTCTTCTTCACGCTCTCACAGCCTCAGTCCTCTGTGATACTGTAGACTGCAACTTCACACCCACTCTAACAGGACGTGAAACTGCGGGATTTGACAGAAAGTGACATGAGGAAGGCATCAAGTCATTACATGAGGTTGGAGCCAGACAAGTCGTTTTCTTTTTTTAAATTTGGTAAAGTAGCAGGTTTTTTTACAGAGCGATGGCCCTGTAAAACACTAGAATAGCCAACAGGTCTACACCGTTACTCTGTTTTGAGAAATGTAGTCCCCTAATTTGTGACATTTTCAAAAATTGTGTTGTTCTCCAATCACTAATATTAAATGTAGTCCATGTAATTCCAGATTAAAAAATATATGGACATTTATTTCAATAATAGTCACTAGGTAGAATTCGCCCCTACTGAAATACAGTGATTTGTACTTGTTTATGTTTAAACAACCAACATTTAAGCTACTTTCTATATGATGTGAAACATATTTCAAGTTGTACAGTTTACAATAGAAAAGAGACAGAAACTTATAACCTAAACAAATATTTTTTCTTTTCCTGATAACTATTTTCATTGTCATTTTACACTGATTTGTGCCCGTGGCTATGGAAAGCGCTTATGGTTCTTAAAGGTACTTTAAAGGTCCAATGTCTAAATACTTACATGCATGTATAACTGTAGCATGTCTGACTTCAGTAAAGGATGTTAACAAAATAAAGTGTGTTGATTTGATTTTTCCTTGGTTTTCAAAGGAACTCTGCCACATATACAGTACTTTAATTTTATCTAAACGTATGGTACCCACCCAGGTTTTATGAGAAACTGCTCCGATTGCTCAAACAGCAGGTTTATTCCCAAGGTGCTTGAGGATCATCTTCTGACCAAAGGACGCTGTGAACACACAACAAGAACATTTTCATGGACAATGCTCTGGAAAAAACAATGTCAAGGTTATTGGCTCATGGGGGCGGGGCTAGTTTTGGCTTTACTGTGATTGGGTGTGATTTGTGATGTTTTAAAGTTTCAGTTTACAATTTTTTTTGCTTATTTTGGCAGGATTTGATTTTGACTATGATTGTTTATGACTTGTGATGTCACAAATCAAAAGAATCCACAATGGATTGTTTTTCCTCTTTATTTCTACATTGTTGTGAGGGTTTCTCTGGATTGCTAGCACAATACACATACAGAGTTTCACACCTTTTATTTTACATCACAGAGAGCAATAAACATAAACCCCCAAAAATATAAATTTCACAAAATAGGGACTTTGAGTGGAAAATTAGAGACCAAAGCACAGCACAATAAAACATCCTGATGTTATGACCTGAGACATTCCTGGGTAAATATGACCCTGTTGGCTCATTTAGGTATATATCATAACCTGGTTGCTCTTGTGTTAAACTGTTACTAATCAAACTGCCTTGCACATAAGGACATTGTGCTTACATACACTTTGAATCTGACAACCCTTATGTGTACACTTTACACAGTATTTCCACCTGTTTGACATGTTTCTCATGATAACTTTTTATAAACACATTAACATTATTTTTCACCCTGTCAGTATTTCTAGTAAGTTAGAAACAAAAAAATGGCTTAAAATTCAGTACAGTCACAAGAAAACAAAAACTACCAACACATTTTACATTACTTACTTGGCTGCTAGAAAAGACATGGGGAGGGGGGGCTGAGAAGGGAATCCGCATACTATTCGGAGGCAAAGACAGGAAGGGGTACGGGGTCTATTCGTATGCACCCCACATCCACTCAACACACAATCAGCCCTGTATTGCGTTTTGCAAATTTATACCCAGGATGTTGGTTTAGAGTGTTTCCCTGAAGAAAAAAAGAGAAGATTTTTTTTTTCAAGTAAGTGTCTGCTTTCATGAGCAAGAGTGATTGAAGCACACAAACAAACCTTTGTGTCCTAGCTCACAGATGCAAGGCCTGAGCTCTGATTTACACCCCACCCCACACATTAGGACCTTTTTTAAATACTTGGAGACTGAGACTGTATGAAAAATGGGATATTATTACATTACAAGCCTGAATATATAATTAACTTTTAACAATACTGGTTTGATGGATATTTTAATGAGGCAGGTATCTCTTGTGGTTACTATACATTCACCGGCAATTCAAACTAGGCTCTCTTCTTACTCAAAATATTTGCACAGTCTTATGTTTGCAATGGCTGGAGAGCTCTAGTCATGACAAGCCAATCTATAGCCAGACACAAACAGTCAAAGTCAAATGTAAGAAACACTGACGCTAAGGGACATTGACTTGCCTCTGCCTTGTTTAAAGAGATAGAACTTGGCTGGCCATGAACAATTATTCCTTAACCTTCGCCTGTGAACTTCTCCAAACCACCAATTTTGAAAGAAGTGAAGAATATTTTGTATTCTACTAACTTTGTGCACAGACAATGTGTGGGCCAGTTTCCTGCGCAAGTCTGCTTTGTATTATAACATTTTAAATGATGGGTTTATAATATGCGCATCACACCAGATCAGTGCATTATACAGTACTTGCTGAGCTAAGGAAACAAGGATGTCTGCAGGCTGCTGACAACTTGTTTACGTCACTACCAATTAATAATTAGTTTAATGATTTGAGTACTTGACATGTGTCCCGGACAAATGTGGGCAGGGAAATGCACACACAGTACTGTTTGCATAAATCTGCCATTTCAGCCATGGTTGAGGGAGAACACGGGGAAGGGAGAGAGTGAGAGAGGTGGGGGAATTATAGGACTCAGATGTGTGTGATTGGCAGTTCCCTTGGCTCCCAGGGTTAGAGAGTTCAGAGAAAAGCCGATTATTTCTCTCCCTCAGGTCAAACCTTCATAAATAAACAAACGGTGCACCTGAGGCACTGTGTTTTAGTATGATTAGCATATCATACAGCCTATCGACAAAGTACTTGTCATATTACAGCACGGCTGTCCTCTGAGCACGTGGAGGTTACATGTACAGGGCTGCTGAGCATACATTTCTGTTCATTAGATGGGTCCTCAGGGAGAGAATAAATCATATCAGCACGTGGTTATGGCAGCGCAGGCGTTTGACTCTGACATACAAGGGATGTTAACCACTAAGCTGGAGAGAATCTGACAGTTAGCTTTATACTGGGAACCTGAGATGAGTGGATGTGCTGTGGAAGATTGATAGTGCAGGAGGGTGAAGAAGCAGAGCCGGCGTATGTGCCCCCTGAGCATTTTGATTCAGACTTGACTTGGCCAAATCACTGCTAGTCCCTGACTCAGCTGGCTGAATGCATAGTCCACTCTCACAAGCAACATTCAAGATGCTGAAGACAGAAACACAGTGCAGAAAATATAAACATACACAAAACTGCAAATTTTGACTTAACTCAATCTTTAAACTTGGTCTTGACTTTTCTTTAATTCTTTGGCTTGGCCTCAACACCAGTGGCAAAGATGATCCAGTGGACGGTGAAATAGAATCAAATCCTGGTAAAAGATGAGAGAGTTTGGCAAAGCAAACAGACAGTTTTTAATGGATGATGAAATTAGCAGTAAAGGAATAACGTTTTTTCAGTCATTTCTGCATGTCGAAGGGGAAGTCACCCCAACTTTCAGACACGCTAGTCAGATTTCAATTTAGGCAAACCTTTTCTCCCGAGCTACACAAGCTCAACTCACAGACCAGGGGCCACAATTAGCAGCTAGCCACTCTGACCAGGGAGAAAGAGCAAATGACATCCGTACCTAAGCCCTCCTAAGCCTGGGGAGCCAGGGCACAGAGCAGCTTCAGCACTCTCTTTCCTTCAGTCAAGCATGGCTTCTTTAGGTGGCCCACACAGTGGGAAGGGATGGTATATTTTAACTGGTATTAGTGATGTTTACACTCCTTCCAAGAGGTAGGGATGCTGGGAGTGACCAGCTGGGACAATATACTGGGATGTACTGTAAACGATAAGTGTTATAGTGCGAAATGGGAACGTTAGATACGTGTCTTTCTTGTTATGACTTCATGGTGGAAGCACAAAGCTCAGATAAGAGTGAGTGCCATACCCCCTTGATAATCACATCCACCACAGGCATGTAGCTTAAAAAGTACAAAGACAAGAGACATCTTGAGCATGCAATCTTATGTTTGCAGATATCCAAAATAGCTTTTCTGTTAAATAGGTAAATAATATTAATATTGAATAATATAAGCTTAAACAGTCATTTGTTGGGAAACCTAAGTGTTGATTGTTGTCATACTGTAGAAACCAGTAATAACATGTTCTCTCAAATCATCATTATGCATTTCTATGCACCTCACTGTGTGTATGTGTTCCTAAGTGATGCCATCCTCTGCATCCGCTTTTGCCCACCCCTCAAATACGACCCCCACACCCATGCAAATTAGAACTTCACACACGTCGCGGCAAGCTGCTGGGTGCTCTGTGATTTCACACGACCAATTAAGGCCCTCTTGGCAGTTGTGTGAACAGTTTCATTAGAGGAGATAATATTGCAAAGTGAAATGATAAGCAATCATTATGATTAATGCCCAGACATTACATTGCTCGTTAATGAGGTGTAAATGATCTCATTATTTTTTGAAAGAGTACAGATTAGATTAAAGTGGAGTGGACAGCGCTCCTCGGTGTTCAGACAAGTTAGTGTTAATTAGGCCCAATCTCCAGGAGCAAATGAGCCGCAACCCTTTGGTAAACAATTAGGCTTCCATAGCCCCGGGGTAGATGGACAAGGATAGGCAACTGAATGGATAGATTGCTGGAAAGATGGATGTTAAGGGAGCATTAAAATCAGAATTTTATTCATCTTTCTGCATGTGTACTAAATTTGATATGTAAGCTCCAATCTTACAAATGTGTTGTAGACAGATTTTTTACAAGCATCACTTTACCACTAATGTCATCGTGTGTTCATCCTGTCTACCACTGCCTAAAAATATTTTTAAACATATTGTAACCTTGTAGTTTCTCTATACTGTTTTAAATTTACAATGTTAAACTGTATTTCATTTAGTCTCTGAGGAATCACTGAGTCAATTCATTTTAATTCATTATTAGTGTAGTCTATTGTTATGGCTTAAGAGAGGAGTTCTACAAGCAGCTTCATGGAAAACCTTGCAATGTAGGACTCCTGAAACAAAAGGCAAATTATAAACAAAAGGGATACAACCAAAAAGTATTGGCAGTTTTGTTGATACATAGATAATGTTCATCATTTTTGTTTAAACCTGCAAAAAACAGTTCATGTCAGACTTGGCTGCCCTTACTCTCACTATTTCAAGCACTGAGGCCTTGCAGCTGCTCTCAAGGTAATAAAAGGCTCCTCAGGTTTTTAAATGCCTTTTGAAATTATAAGTGAGACACTGGGATGATTTCTTTTATTTCATGAAAATGGAGCCATTATTCAATCACTGCAAACTTTTGTTTTAAAACATTTTTTTGTCATTTAAAATGTAGCACAACAAAAAGACAGTTGTTAGTTCAAGGTTCGTGTTGTTGTGCTCTGTTTTTTTTCCACTAATACAATTAATTCCTTCAACAAAACCCAATTTATTATTGCGCTTGAGTGACATAATTCATTCTTGAGGTGTTGCAATAGTGAGGGCAGAATAGTTTTTAAGTTTTAAAGTATAAACAAATGGAGACAAAGCTTTCACGGAGACAAACAAACCTCTGTGTTTCAAAGGTTTGAACAGTGTCCTAGTACAGTAAATCATTTAAAGCGAAAGTGGATGAGTCACAGTGGGAAATGTTTGTCTCTGACAGCATTGATTTTACCCCCCTCTCCCTTTGTCTGAAGAGATATGCTTAGATTATGACAAGAAAAGCAAAGCTGTAATCCCTCTGCTATAGGAGTTATGTTTTAGAGACATCACACCCTTATCAGTGATTGATAACGCTTAACTCAAAAACATATAGAAGCATTAGGAACGTCAATATTTTGCTGGCAACTGAAGGTGACCCCTGGTTCCTCTGTTTGCAGTGTGTGCGCGGAGGGCTTTGATGGTAAATTTGTAAGGGTGGTTATGTGGGGAGGCTATTATGGATTTGCTATCTTGGCCTGAAGTGTTTGCGGCTGATTATGTGATTAAATCAATAATAATTTTTGTTTGGGCTCCTGTGCTCCTCTGCTTCATCTTCTTTTTCCTGTGTAGTTGAGCGGAACAGAGAGTGGGGAGTGGTATACACAATACAAGCACAGGTACATTCTTACAGCCATATACGACACGCACAAGTGTTCATATAAATATATACTACACATCAGACAAACCAGGGTGCGGATCATATTACATACATGTCTGAGATCCAGAATGTGCATGGAGAGGTTCAATGAAAGAGAGAGCGGTACAGCCTCTTGTCAGTTGATATTGAAATGATTCCAATAAATGTTAAAAACCTATTAAGTGTAAATGGTGATTTTTGGTCCCAAGTGACAGCTGAAGAAAGTAAATGATTATTTTTGGTTTCATTTTATTGTTAAAAGATGCGACAGGGAAACACAAAGCAACAGATGCAATAAGACTAAAAAAAAACATGCAAAAAGACAAAAACAAGACATCCATTTTCTACAGCACATCTCGTGAGGGTCGGGGGGGGGGGGTGCTGGAGCCTATCCCAGCTGACTTGAGCGAAGGCAGGGTACACGCTGGATGAGTCGCCAGTTCATCGCAGGGCCAATATTGATCATTTTATTGTTTATTTTTTCTCATTTTGTTCATTTCCAACTGTTACTTTATTCATTGTTGTTACTTTTATAAACTGATGTAGGAAAAGAACAAATTGATGCATTAACAATTCACATGAACACAGAAAATGAAGTGTTTCCTATATAACATTTCCAGGATTTCTCCTATTTTGACTGAATCCATGTTTACATTCAAATTACCATCCAAAAGATTGTATTAGAATAGAGTCACATTACCAGGAGTTAGAGTCAAATGCTTTTTTCTTTATATTCTATGAAATATTGTGAGAGTTTTAAGAATCATATCATCATGTTTATTTTTACAGATCACAGACATGAATGTAAATACATGTACACACATATCAGGGTTCTCAGTTGTGCAGCTTACTGTAAGATGTGTGATGGACTATACTGTAGACAGGTAGAGTTCTATGCATAAAAAGACATATACTGTAGCACCTTCTGTTTTCTGGTTGTATTATTTTATTCTGCATATAGCAGGAGCCTTACTGTATTGTAACGGCACTTATTTTTTTCATTTTGTGTACCGTATTGTTGCCTTTTTACCTTATTATTTCTTTTTAAAATGTAAGCATTACACCTACAATAAAATTACATTTTGTGGCAAAGTACATGTAGAGTTTACTGAAGTTAGAAATAAGAATACAGATATTTCAAAATACAAATTCAACTTATTTCTTTGAGTAAAATGCAAAAAGTCCAAGATGTGACGTATTAATTTCTGCCTGCTGTATCTGTACGAAACTGAATCAGGCATTAGACCATGAAGACAATGAAACCATCTACAGTATCTCACAAAAGTGAGTACACCCCCCACATTTCTGCAGATATTTAATTATATCTTTTCATGGGACAACAC
>JAQQAE010022238.1:0-10298 GCA_029823295.1 Pseudamia nigra | reverse complement strand
CATATACAACACAGTGAGCACCTGTCATTGTCATTCACTTATGGCTTAAAGATGAATTTTGACAACATTTAAGGACATAGTGGATCACTTGTCCTTATCATTTGTATAAACTGCATGTTAGTGTGGGGTGTTTGGCAGCTGAAGATAGCAACCCTGAAAAACCTCTTCTAATTACAAAGATGTGCAACTTATTGATATTCATGCCTGAAAATTAACCAATATTAACTAAATGCAGAGCAGTTCAGTCATAGCCCTGCTGCATATAATTATTATGATCTAGTGTACCTGGCATTACTCTACAAAGCTGCGATTTCCTTTAATATAAATAGTTAACCACATTCTACAGATACACCTTTTAAAGATTTGGTGAAAATAACGTGGTGATTTTTTGCTGAATGGAGTATGAAGTGGATAACTCGTCCTCCACCAAGGCAGCTCAGTTTGCCTTTGTATTGCAAACCTACCATTATCATTTGAACCTACACTCATTTCCTTCATAATGTTGCTGACCTCAAAAGTGATATTATTAAATTTGACTTCATTATTAGATTCTTTGTCAGTGAAAACCTACCATTAGCATTTGGAAACACATACAGTGCATATCACTGTAGGTTCAATAGTTATTAGTGAAAAATAATATTTCCATAATAGTGGTTTTCTTCTGGATTTAGCTCCTTAAATGTTGGACACATCAAATCCATGGGCACATTACTGAATCTGCAGACTTTCCACTACAATTTGATGTCAGTTCCATGTCTACAGCTTTATTTGTTACCTCACAGTAGATGTTTTTCCTCAACCCCTGTACGTACGTATAAGCACTCTAGATCTATATCGATATCTGGAATATTACCCACATCTGGATCAAACTTTGTGGTTTGATAGAATCTATTACAGTATTAAAATATGTATTTTGGCTACAATTTCTGGGTGCTATTTGTGGTTTTACAAGGACAGATGTTGAATTGTCACAATGGTGAAGAATCATTTAAAAATCTTCTGGATCCAGACAAGGATCCGGATCACGCCCCAAATCCAATCAATTGTTCCATGTATAATTTCTGACCTATCCTAAAAATTTCATCAAAATAAATTGATAACTTTGTGAGTAACACATGCAAAAACGTAACATCCTTGGCGGAGGAAATAAACGGAGCGGTAATGTGCTTTAATGAGGCAGTGCTGTGGAGCTACAAGATCAGATTTCTCTGATTTGGAACTCCAGTTAAATGTTTTTATTAACGCATCCTGTGGCGAGATCAGGCTGTACTGTATGTGTCCATACACATAGTACTACATGTCAGAAGAGCAGCAGATACAACATGTAGCCTATGTAGACTGACAACACGTTGGAAGACATGTTAAACAGATGTTGATCGGGTGTAAAGACTTGTTGGAGAGGATTCATCTTTTTGTACAGTCACATCCTCTGGTCTCATTTAGTGCTTGCGTACAAACGCAAGCACACACACACACACACACACACAAGATCATCTTCATCTGCGGTGGGGACCCATCTAGAAATCTCTCCAATCACGCAGTTTCATCAGCTTGCCTTTCAACAAGGATTACCTCATGTACACATGGTCGTGTATGTGATCTTTCCTTCATTTTCACATCCACAGCGTTATCTGAGGTCAGAAGGTTTGGAGTTACCCATAGATTCAAGACCTCGGGAACTGAAATTGGCAGTAAAACACACTTACACCTGACCATGACTCAATAGTACTGATTTTTAAATGTGCTTGTGAGTTGACAATGTTGGACCTGGTGCAACTTCTACAGTGGTGAATGAGGGAAAAGGTGAAGCAAGGCTGCTCTACTCGAGCATCATTTAGCCTGTTTGAATTGCTGCAGAGAAGAGAATTTTTAATGTATAGATACAAGTCAACTGGAGACACACACTGCACTACGCCCAGCCTAGGGGGAACCGGCATAACATATATTTAAATGAGACTTCCCTCTTTCCTGCTCCCATGGAGGATCATTGCTCACATAAAGTGCAGTCCATATAGTATATTTATTTACACAAATGGTAAATACAACGTCAGGATGTGCACAGACTAAATAACAAACAGAACACCTCTTCACCCACACAACTAAATGACCCAAAAGAACTAAAATGCCTCTTACCTGAACTCCCTAAACATAACCAGGAGAAAACAGTCCACAAATGAAACAGCTTCTCACCCCGAACACCACCAGGACTGCTGAATTTAGAATGTGATTATGTACAAAATATGTATTTCCAGGATTATTTACTAAATCAAGCATATCCAAGTCCAATCCGAAAATATAAAATGCAGAGTCAAAAAGCCAGTCCAAGTCTAAACCACAATCACAGTAAGATTAATCATGAAGCACAAGGCCCAGGTTGGAAACGAAAGAGGCGAGCCTGGCGCTGTCATCTGATGACGTCATTTCATAGTTAATTCTCGTGCCATTCTCTCTGCACATCCGCTTCCTGAAAACATACACAGAGAAGTGAAATGCGCCCCCCTCAGGTAGGGAGGGAGCGCAGCACAGAAATCACACATCACACACATTATGACTAGGGCATCATAACATGCACATACTGTATGCGGCAAAAACATAACACTCCACCCAAAATATGAAATTACTCCAAACTGACTTTAAAACACGAGTTAAAGATCCAGTTGACGATGTTGGGAATTTAGCTGTTAGCTCACGGTTTGTGGCGATCCACAGGCGACATGCCTTTAAACACAGCTTACAAACTCATACGTGCATGAGCTCATGTACTCACGCACAGAGTTGAAAACAGTCATAGCAGTAGTTAGCAACTGTAGCTTACCTAACCACAGGATGACTAAGCATTTCAGATTCCTTCAACACCTGGTAGCTAAAGTGGTATGAAAAAGTTTGGGCACCCCTGACAATTTCTATTATTTTCATTTATAAATCAGTAGCTGTTTCATCTTGATCTATCAAATTATAAAAATAACAAAATTCCAGCACAATCATTAAATTGTGCACAGTTTAACTATTCTTCTTCTGGATTGAAATACATTTTATTATGTATTAATTAGGTTTCTAAAAATGCTTACCTATGCATTTTCTGACTGGATCTTTGACACCGGCTTTCCTTGACCAGTGTGTCACATAGACAGAACACGGGCTGCATGACATCGAATCTGTGGCATCGAACCACGGGGCAGCAGACGGTAAAAGTCCTGAATCGCAACATCCTTGAACTTTGCTCTCAGGCTACAATCGCTTTGAAGCTCTATTAACTCCATCTGAAGGTTTTGGGGTGTAGTGCACACGTCAGTGGTGAAAGGATCGGCAAAGATGGCAAAGTCCAACTGCTGTGCTTTAAAGTCAGAGAAGCGCCGATCAAACTCATTTGTTAACCGGATCACTTTGGTCACCAACTGAGCACATGAAAAAGCACCGGGAAATGAGGCTGAGATGCTCTGACAAACAGGAAAGTGGGCAAGATTGTCGCTGGAAAGCGGTGATCATGTCGGACATCTGCATAATGACTTGATTGCATCTCTACAGCTTCTGATTCAGTTGGGTGAGATGCTCAGTTATGTCACATAATATAGCAAAGTCACACAGCCAGTTTGTATCTGACAGTTCAGACAAGGGTTTTCTTTTACTTTGCAATGTCAAAAAGAGCAATGTCTTCCCTAAGTTCAAAAAATCATTGGAGGACGTTGCTCCTACTCAGCCACCGTACTTCTGTATGGTCTCCGTGCTCTGAGCCCACCTCCTGCAAGAACAGCTGGGACTGACGGTGATTGAGGCCACGCGCTTGAATGAAGTTCACCGTTTTCATGACCGTGGTCACGACATGATTCATCCCCAGCACCTTCACACACAAAGCTTCTTGAAGAATAATGCAATGACAGGTTACCAGAGACATGTGACTATTACTTTTTTGTATTTTCTCCTTTATTAGTCCAACCAAGCCCACTTTTCCTCCACACATTGTGGGCGCACCATCTGTAGTTAATCCCACCAAGTTTTCCCAAGGCAGTGCATTTTTACTTACGGACTTCTCCACACATCAAAAATGTCCCGTCCCATTGTGGTCCCATGCATGGCAGCTACATCCAACAGCTCGTCGGTGACAGAGAGGTCCGACTTCACGCCTCTAATAAAAATGGATAGCTGCGCTGTATCAGTGTTGTCTGTGCTTTCATCAAGAGCTAATGACAAAGCTCTTCGGCCAGCTGTGTTCACAGGTTGCCTGCTAGTTCTGTAACTCAGTTCACAATGGTGTTCCTTGATAAACTGACATTTTTAAAATACCGGTCATATCGGTTTTTCTCCTTGAAGCACAAACATGTATTCGTCTTCCCATTTTTCCTGAAACAGCCTTCCATCTAAATCAACTTTCCTCTTCCTGGACATTTTTGGGATCATTTGTATTTCCACTCAATTCCACTTGCAGAAAATAGCATTGAAGCGGATACACTGCAAACTAGTGGCGGGATGTCATCACTTTGCGGGTAACATAATAGGTATGCATTGTGGGAAATGTAGTTTATGGTCAATGCATGCTTTTGATTGATTTATTTAAAGACAATTGGAATTTTTCAGCTCTTGCGAGCCACATAAAATGACATGGCCGGCCACATTTGGCCCGTGGGCCTTCAGTTTGACACCTGTGATTTTGAATGTCTTCTTACCTTGGCTTATGACCCGTCTCTTCTTCTTGGCAGTGATGAATGTCGCCCGTGCAGTGTGCGTCAGTGGACAATGGGTCTCGGTTTGCTGTGTGTTTTTCGGTCCAAGGTCCCTCATGCATCCGGCGGAGGCTACTGTTGTTAGCAGGTTGCTAGCTTAGTAGCTTCTGGTATTAGCACATGCTGTGGACCCTAGTTTCAATGCACGTGCCTGTAATTGAGCTGATTTTGTGTTTTCATCACTCGAGTAACTCTGGTTTAGCGTCGTATGCGTCTCATGGGCTGCACATGTTTTGTAGGCTTTTGTTTACCAATGTTATCTGAGACTATTGTTGTTAGCAGGTTGCTAGCTTGGTAGCTTCTGGTATTAGCTATCTAGCTACTACTTTGGGTCCCACTTCTGGGAACGGCACACTCATTTCCGGGTGCGTGATCGTTCACTTCGGGGTCTATCTACTTCATAACGTGATTTTTTTTTCGCTAGACAGGACAAAATTTTGGCTGATTTCTTCTTCGTAACCTAAAAATTTTATTGGTAGAAGCGTTCGTTACCCGAGGTTCCACTGTATTGTGTTTCTGTTTTAGAGATAATTGCACTTTTATTATAAAGCTCTGAATACTGCATCCACTGTGGAAAAGGCCAGCTACGCCACAGTACATCTCTGTCAGTATAAATAATTAAATGCCTTACTCATCGAATTGCATGCAAGACCAGGCAAAACAAACTCTTTTTTGGGAGGAGACTCTCTCCATCGGGTGGGAGGATGGAGGTTTATTGTCACTGGAACATGCTGGCTATCCTTCAGCGCTCTAGGTAAATACTGGCCCACTGACAATAGACCAGCTTGAGTTGAGGAGGCCGTCACCTCAGAAACTTATCAGTTCATGAATCAAAATGCTATTTGTCCCACTTATCACTCTTTTGCACACTCATCAGACACTACAATGACCTGCATGACTTATGACAGAACTTGTGACCCTTTGAATGCTTGTTGGAGTTATATTAGGCTAAAATTCTGCAGAAATAAAGTCATGGAAAAGAAACACACTTGTGTATTTTGTACACCAGATGACAATTTGGACAGATATGGGTTGTTCCAGCTCAATGGGATCTTCCAACTCATAATTTAGATTTTATTGCAAAAACCTAGGGCTTTGCTCCACATTCGTTTTTAGTTAATTTTTATGTCTGTCTGAACATCTTTCATATTTTATACGTCTGAAATGAATACTGACACTTGCCTGTTCCAAGTTTCATATAAATTCAAATACATTTTTTTAGGACTCTTGCAAAATGTGAGTTTTCCGTAGCTCTGAATCATCTTTATAAGCAGGCCTGGATAAGTTTGAGTCATGGTAGAACTACATTACTTCCTATTAAAATTTGGGTGCAAGAAAATGAAAACTAGTAGAGATATTTTTACTTGAGATGGCACCTTATTTATGCTAAACAGTACAATTTGATTGTAGCATTTATCATTATGCTATACAGTGCTGTGAAAAAGTGTTTGCCCCTTTTCTGATTTTCTACTTTTTTGAATATTTTTCCCACTTAAATGTTTCAGGTCATCAAACAAATTTAAATATTAGACAAAGATAACACAAGTAAACACAAAATGATGTTTTTAAATGAAGGTTTTTATTTTTAAGGGGGAAAAATTCAAACATACATGGCTCTGTGTGGAAAAAGTGCTTGCCCCCCTGTTAAGACATAAATTAACTGTGGTTTATCACATCTTTGGAAAACTGAGTTCAAATTCTCTAGCCACACCCAGGCCCAAACCCGTTCTCAATCAAGAAGTCACTTAAATAGGACCTGCCTGACAAAGTGATTAGACCAAATGATCCTCAAAAGCTAGAAGTCATGCTGCGATCCAAAGAAATTCAGGAATAAATGAGAAACAAAGTGACTGAGATCTGGAAAAGTTATAAAGCCATTTCTAAAGCTCCAGCGATTCCAGTGAACCAGTGGGACATTATCCACAAATGGAGAAAACATGGAACAGTGGTGAATCTTCCCAGAAGTGGCCCCCTACCACAATTACCCCAAGAGGTCACAAAAGACCCCACAACAACATCCAAAGACCTGCAGGCCTCCACCGTAAGAAAGAGACTGGGCGAAAATGTCCTGCATGGCAGAGTTCAAGACAAAAACCACTGCTAAACAAAAAGAACATAAAGGCTCATCTCAGTTTTGCCAAAAAACATCTTGATGATGACCATTTCCCTTTTAGGAAAATACTGTCTGGACTGATGAGACAAAAGCTGAACTTTTTGGAAGGAGTGTGTCCTGTTACATCTGGTGTAAAAGTAACACAGCTTTTCAGAAAAGGAACATCATAGCAACAGTAAAATATGGTGGTGGTATGTGATGGTCTGAGGTTGTTTTGCTGCTTCAGGAGCTGGAACATTTACTGTGGTAAATGGAACCATTGATTCTCCTTTTATCAAAAAATCCTGAAGGAGAATGTCTGGCCATCTGTTGGTGACCTGAAGCTGAAGCACACCTGGGTTCTGCAGCAGGACAATGATCCAAAACACACCAGAAAGTCAAGTCCACCTCTGAATGGCTTAAGAAAAATTAAATGAAAACTTTGGAGTGGCTGAGTCAAAGTTCTGACCTGAATCTCACTGAGATGTTGTCATATGACCTTAAAAAGATGGTTCATGCTTGAAAACCCTCCAATGTGGCTGAATTACATCAACTCTGTAAAGATGAGTGGGACAAAATTCCTCCACAGCGTCTGTAAAAGACTCATTGACAGTTATCACAAGTGCCTGATTGCAGTTGTTTCTGCTAAAGGTGGACCAATCAGTTATTAGATTTAGGGGGCAATCACTTTTTCACACAGGTTTGCATTTTCCCCCCTTAAAAATAAAACCCCTGATAAAAACTGCATTTGTGTTTACTTGTGTTTTCTTAAACTTCTTATTTTAAATTTGTTTAATGAGCTGAAAGATTTATAGTAAGTGTGTCAAATATACAAAATTAAGAAATTAGGAAGGGGACAAACACTTTTTTACAGCACTGTGCACATTTCCATCAATGAAAAATGAGAGAGCCAGACTTGAGAAATTCACAAAAGAAGAAGTACAGTGGAACCTCAGGTAACAAACGCTTCTACCAATGAAATTTTCGGGTTACGAAAAAAAAAAAATCAGCCAAAATTTTGTCCCATCTGGTAAAAAAAAATCACGTTACGAACGAGATAGACCTGGAAGTGAACTATCACACATGTGCCGTTCCCAGAAGTGAGACCCCAAACTAGTAGCTAGCTAGCTAATATCAGAAGCTACCAAGCTAGCTACTTGCTAACAACAATAGACTCAGACAACATCGGTAAACAAAAGCCTACAAAATGTGTGCAGCCCACAAGACGCAACACACAACGCAAAACCAGAGTTACTCGAGTGATGAGAACACGAAATCAGCTCGATTACAGGCACGTGCACCAAGACGACAGTCCACAGCATGTGCTAATACCAGAAGCTACTAAGCTAGCAACCTGCTAACAACAGTAGCCTCCGCCGGGATCTGTAAACACAGCCTACCGGACCTCGGTCCAAAAAACACACACAGCAAACCGGGACCCAGTGTCCACTGACACACACTGCACGGACGACATTCATCACTGCCGAGTCATAAACCAAGGTAAGAAGACATTCTGAATCATTTTTAGAACTAATTCCATTCATTCCTTTTCAGATAATTAACATAACTTCCTTTTCAAATAATAGTAATGAATAAATGTGCACGTAGAGGTGTGTTATACATACTTTATATGGGAGTTTTTGTGGGTCTTGGAACGGATTCATTGGTTTTACATGTAGTCCTATGGAAAAAACGGTCCCGCATAACAAATTTTTCGCCCAACGAACGTGACGCCGGAACGGATTAATTTCAACACCTGAGGTTCCACTGTATAAGAATTTTCCTCTGGTTATTTTCTAACCACTGTTTGAAACATCTGATCAAGTTTCAATCACACTTTGCAAAGTCCGATTCAATAACATGGAAGTTTTCTTTTTCAAGAAAATCCCCGGTATGACAGGGAGGGTGAGGCGTGCTGGTGTGGAAGACACACACACACCTGTACACAGCTCTAACACACAGATAATGTCCTTGATAGTCATTTTTTCAGCCTGTTTCATATAATGATTATCGCTGCATCTGGCCTGCGCTGCAGGAGTGACAGTTTCCTCAGATCTCCTGCAGTCTGAGACCAGATAACAACCTGTCTGAGTGCTACTTGTTACAGGATGAAGCCACCCTCATTGTACACACATGCAATCCCCACCGTCATAAATCTATCTAGTGTCTAATCTGTTTTCTCTCTGCAGGCACCACTCCCCTCCTAAGTACCTCCAGCTCCCTCTCTGATGATGAATAGCAATCAAGTGCTGCTTGTAGGTGAAAATGTCCCACAAACTCATATTTACATTTCAGTCTTTATCACAGCCCCCATGACAGACTCATGCGATCCCATTATTCTGCGCATACAAGGACACGAGGGGAACATAGAGGGGCTTTTCAAAGCAGCATCTGCCTCCTCACTGTTCTCTAATCAAAACACAGCTCTTATATTTATCCAAAGATTCATATTATGGATGTAAGACACAGAGATTGCATGGCACTGGTTGTAGGATGGCAGAAAGTAATTACTTCCCAGCTGTGTTTAAATACCTCATTCGTATGAGTGTCCTGACATATCTCTTTGGTGGCCACGTGTTGGAGTTAAACCTTTATCATGACCTCTTCAGCTGCGTTCAATTTTCATTTCAGTGTGATAACAATTTGGAAACAGTCACATGGTGCTTTTACAGTGATTCCTACACACGAATTCTCCTTGAAACATTTATTTGGCCTTTGGAAAGTTTCATACACCTCTATATAGAGCCATACAAATAGCTCCGGGTCAGTGCTTTGAAAAAAACGCTAGCATCAGCATGCTGATCTCAAGCAGGTATAATGATTTCCATGTTTACATTGTTTTGGATGTTAGCATTTACTAGACACAGTGCAGCTCAGACAGGTGACATCATTGGGTTTGCAGGAATTTGACCTTAACCAAAGTACTGGATAAAATTAAGTGTGGCTTCAGTCAGGCTGCCTCGAACAAACAAACATGATAATGTAGTTGTCAGCTTTATTGGCAGAATTCTCACCACTGGATGTTTTCTTTCTCTTCCCATTTGTTGCTCTACAATATCATCAAACCACAGATTATGAACCAGGTTTTAATCTGTCTTGCCGGATTGTTCCATAGTCAAAATACAAAGCTTGTAGCAAAAGTAATGCAAAAGTGAGTGTGAGTTGTTATGCCATGGATCACTATACAAATAATCCAATTTTATTTGTATAGCGCCAATCATAATTGATGATTATCTCCAGACGCTTCACAATTCAAGGCCGAGACCTCATGACTTTACAGAGAGTAAACCCAACAGAACCACCGGGAGCAAGACAAGGGTGACAGGGGAGGAAAAACTTCATTTAATGGAAGAGAAAAAACTCCTGCAGAACCAGCGGCTCAGGGTAGGCGGCCATCTGCCTCGGGCGGTCGGGGTTAGTGGACAGAGGAGAGACAAAAGAAAAGAGTAGAGATAGAACAACAAACAACACAGACACTGGACCAATTC
>JAQQAE010022237.1:0-10298 GCA_029823295.1 Pseudamia nigra | reverse complement strand
TATATAAGCTGAACACTGACTACTTTTCATTGTGTCAAAGTGTCATTTCTTCAGTGTTGTCTCATGAAAAAATATAATTAAATATCTGCAGAAATGTGGGGGGTGTACTCACTTTTGTGAGATACTGTATAATAACTGGTGATTTTCTATTCTCAGTCCTCCTAAGCCCATGTAGCAATATGCATCACTGACGGTCGCACACACTCAATTGTTTTAGCCTTTTCAGAATTTTCCATGGACTTCTTGAACCTGTGAGACTGAAATCATTTCCACTTTTGTGTTGAGAAATATTCTTTTCATCAACATTTCTTTCTTTCATTTCTTTGGTGCATGCTCCTGTAAGCCTGGTCATTATACCAACAACCTGCCACTTACTAAGTCTCACAGAACACTGCTATTGTGTTAACATTTCACTCTGATTTTGTCTCTATGTAAAATAAATACTATAAAGTTGGCCAGTGAAAACTATATATATAAATATTCTCTTTGTACTTTTAGCTGTTTAGTATTAATTTTAGAAACGTCTCCAATGTTGTATGTTTTTTATGTTCATGTCACTTTTGGTCTGAAACCTGACTGATGGAGTAATTTATTTCATATACACAGTCATGGAGGATGTCTGAAACTCGCTTTTCTTAATTATTATTCATATCTGTCAGTCTGTAACCATATCTAATTTCATCCTCAGATTGATTCAGCTCTATATTTAGCTCTAGAATAAATTTGTGTGACTCATATTGTGCCTTGACAGAGGTGTTTGATATCTGCGGCGTGGCTCAGGAACAAGACCTGTCAGTGCACACAGTCTTTTGTAAGTATTCATATGTTTGTCTTTGTGTCATAAATTATTGATATAGACAGATGTTTATTGGATTAACTGTGTTCAAAGAAGTCCTCTGTCTGTTACATTTCACCTTTACAAATTTCTCAACTAACTCTACAAGAACTATATGTAATAGAACTAAACTTTAAGAGTTTATTTGTAGAAGAGATGTGTGTGCTGCTTGCAAAAGCATGCTCAGTCTACCTGAAACATTTTAATTACCTAGCCAAAATACAAACCCAAATACCAGTGAAGTTGTGCAAAACATAAATAAAAACACAATACATTGATTTGCATATTCCTTTTCAACCTTTATTCAGTTGAATACACTACAAAGACAGGATATTTAGTGTTCAAACTAATAAACTTGACTATTTTTTGCAAATATTCACTCATTCTGCAACATGTTCCAGAAGAGAGGGGAGAGGAGCAACAAAATACTGCGAAAGTTGAAAAAGGCTCAAAAAACACCTGTTTGGAACATTCCACATGTAAACAGGTTAACTAGAACCAGGTGAGTGTCATGATTAAAAGGAGCATCATCAAATGGTTCAGTCCTTCACAAAAAAGATGGGACAAGTTTCACCACTTTTTGAACAACGGTGTAAGAAAACGGTCCATCCACCAGTTTAAGAACAGTGCCTCTCAATGACAGCTGCAAGGAATTTACGGATTTCTTCATCTACAGTCCATAATATCATCAAAAGATTCAGAGAATCTGGAGAAATTTCTGCAACTAAGTGGAAAGAGTGAAAACCAACATTGACTGCCCGTGGCCTTCGACCCCCTCAGACAGCACTGCATTAAAAACTGACATCATTATACCTACCTAGGATATTACCACGTGGGCTCTGGAACACTTCAGAAAACCATTGTCACACAGTTCATCTCTACATCTACAAGTACAAGTTAAAACTTTACCATGCAAAGGGAAAGCCATACTGTAAACACTGCAGAAACACTGCAGATTTCTCTGGACCTGAGCTAATCTGAGATGGACTGACGCAATCATGTTGTTGGAAATCATGGAGGTCGTGTCCTCATGGCTAAAAAGGAAGAAGACCAGCCAGATTGTTATCAGTACAAAGTTCAAAATGCAGTATCTGTGATGGTATGGGGGTGCGTTAGTGCCCCCCATGGGTGACTTGCACATCTGTGAAAGCACCATTAATGCTAAAAAGTAAATACAGGTTTTTGAACAACATATGCTGCATCCAAGCAATATCTTTTTCAGGGACGTTCCTGCTTATTTCAGGAACTAGAGTGGCCTGCCTGCAGTCCACACCTGTCTCCCACTAAAATGACTCTTGAGCAACTGAAGTGATAAATCAAGCAAGAACAGGAAAGAATTTCACCTACAAACTTTATTGAGTGTTGTTAAAAAGAAAGGCGATACTCAGTGAGAAATATGCCTTTGTCCCAGCTCTTCTGGAACATGTTTCAGGCACCAAATTTAAAATGAGACAATATTTGCAAAAACAATAAAAATCAGAGTTTATCAGTTTGAACACTAAACATCTTGCCTTTGTAGTGCATTCAATTGAATATGGGTTGAAAAGGATTTACAAATCATTGTATTCTGTTTTCTTTTTTTTTTTTTTTTTTTACATTTTATACAACATCCCAACTTCACTGGAATTGGGGTTTGAACATAGTGTCAGTGGGGGCCTCTTCCCATTTTGCAATAATTTTAGTACAGTAATAGCCTAAATCAGAGGTTTTCAACAGAGGGTCTGCGGAGGTACTGCGTGGGGTTGTGAAAATGTTGGTTAATTAGACAATTTTCAAATATTTTTTAAAATTATTTTCTCCCCTAATTTTTTATACAATTCTAAATCTGTGCAAAAGTGGATTTTCCTCACTCATTTATTTGAGAAAACAAATACAGGTAAAGACTGCAACCTGAGACTGATATGACCTTCCATCCAAGGACAGATACGCTGTGTCTCGCTACAGTGGGAGTCGGCCTATGTGTGCCACACGTGACTTTAGGATTCACTGTGTCATCACATGTTTAAAAACACATGAATCTGTCCATTATTTTAATAGCTCAGTATTGTATGTACGATAACAGGTATGTTTATTTATGGCAGTGACATAATAGGCCATTGCCTATTTTTGTTTCCACATTTATGTTTAAAATAAAAATGTCAAGTTGAATAGTTAGTATGCATGATTATCATGAAATTGACAATGTTGACACCAACATTGATATCAGTTGACAAGGTGTGTTTATAAATGACAGTGGCACAGACACCTGTACCTTGCACATATTTAAAATAAAAACATGAATTTATGAACCTGTATATTATTTGAATCGCTAAATTAATTTCCCACAAGGGATTAATTAAGTACTATTAAAAAATTTAAAAACATATAAAACACTATTTTATGTAATATATGGCCCTCATGAGGATTAAGAAGTAGAAAATGGATGGATGGATGGATATATAATAAGGGGTCCCTGTTCCATCTCTCCATGAGTTTAAGGGTCCTTGGCCTGAAAAACGTTGAAGACCCCTGACCTAAATTATGAGTAAAAGACATTAGAATATGCCCTGAATATGTTTTTATTGGAAAACTTAACCCCTAAAACACTACTGGTGCAGAGACCATGTGACTAAATACATTGAAATGACCTTTGACCCTGAAATATTTTGCTACAATAAATATATTAACTTATAATTTTATCATATGATGTGGGAGACTCTTAGGATGCATAACAACTATAAAATATTATGGTTGCAACTTGTCTGGTAGCCCTTCTTTGAGCTAGGCTAACTGGACAATGTGTACTGTATATTGTTTAAACATTAATATTGCCTTCACAGGTTATCAATGTCATGTTCACTAATGCACCCCCATACTGACAACTGATGATTAGTAGGATGGGTCCACTCCGGTGATGATTTCCGAAAACCACAGTCCTTAAGTGATGAGGATGAGTTGTCATCTTTACTTACCGGTATTATCATCTCACATACTGTAGAAGACATTTTAAGAGAACTCTGTTGATATTTCCATGAGGTAATTTGGGTGCATCTCCTTTCCTCCATTTCAGTTCTGTTTTGATGTGCTGACATTTACGTACCTTCACTTTCACTTTAACTCCTTTCTGTTCTCTTCCAGTAAGAGACCAAATAAACATGTAATAATCTACAGTATGAATGACACAAATCGCTCCCGTTTAGCAAGTGCAGTAGTGCTTCAAAGTTTGTGAACCTCTTAGAACTTTCTATATTTCTGTAGAAATATGGCCCAAATATCAGATCTTCACACAAGTCCTAAAAGGAGATGAAAGGAAACCATTTAACAGATGTTGCCATTTTCTCATGTTTGCAGAGCGGCATTATGGGAGATAATTATCTTGTCTATCTATATTATCTTAATAATATATACTGTAACAGTGACTGTAGGTCAGTGGAATAAATGATTTCAGCTAAAACTATGGGTTTGTTCTATGGATGCCACAGTCTGGTGCATATTTATATTGAGAAATCACTGGGTGTGTTGGTGTTGCCAAAACACTGACTTTAAAGGGTTAAAATGTTGAAAATGAATTCACATTTGCCATATATGAGGACTGGAGTTCATGACCAGAAATTTTGTTTTTTCATGTTTAATATTTTTAGATATGATCCGGTGACTTAAAAGGCACTTAAGGTGAAAGTGTGATTTTTTTTTTTAAAGCAGGCCTGAAGGCTAGTGTCCTCTTTTCATTTTCACAGAGAGTTTCAGCAACTTTCACTAGTGTTGGGGACATTCTTGCAAATGGAAAACTCCAACAGAACACTCTGTCCAGGTCTAACCCACAAAAATTATTCCCAGGTCACGTTGCTTTGTCACTCTGGATACGGCATGAAAAGAGTGTGAATGAGAAAAATGTAGTAAACAGAGTGTGGTGTCACTAAGGGAGTTCATGTTGGACAACAAAGTTGCTGAAAGTCAACACAGGACTAGAGGTATTTCTCAGTTCCATCTGCTTGTAGGTGTAAGAAATATCCTCTGATGAAAATGAAAAATAAAACCACTGATTTTACAAATACTGGCTGTACAAGCATTGTTTTAGGATGTATGTCAACTCCTTCACAAGGAAATCTAATTATTCATGAAGGGATGCTCAGAATATAATTTGATGGTGCATTGTAAACATTTGTAACTTTTTCATTTTACAAGCTTTTGTAAACATAACACAACTGAGACATTTGAGATGGAGCACCAGACATTTTTATTAAAAATTAGTAAATTTGAAACATCTAGAATGAGCTAAGAATCATAAAAGACAATCAAAAAGCACTCAAGGTACATTTTTGGCTTGTAAAGTAGAAATATTATACAAAAAGCAATAAAATGAAACAATCGGAAATTCTTCATTACAAAAATAAGGATGAAGACTTAATTTGGGGATGCTGGTTTGGCTGCACAAATATCTTCGACAAAACTCATGTTTCCCAAGCGCAAAGTGTACGTGAAAAAAAAATACAGGTGGTATTCTAAACTGTACTGCAGTGTTTGCCTTTTTGTCAGTGTGAAATGGACCATGTTGATCTTAAGGGACTTGGCTTAAATCTAACGAGCTACTTGAAAAACAACATAGAAAAATCATAGACTTGAGCACACATAGCTTTCTGCATTCCTCTCAGAAGGAGTCATTATCTGACTGCCCTCCCAGGCTGCCCAGAGACCTGATCTGCTCCAAAATCTCCTTCCTCTCTGACCCCTCTGAACCTGAGTGACCCTCTGTCACCAGCCTCCTTCTGTCCCTTTTCTTTGACCCTGTCGACCTCACTGACTCAGCCCTGTCACTTATTACCTCACTAATGCTCGACCTTGCAGACAGTCCACTATGAGACCCGTCACTGTTGTTGAAGCTGTATCTATGAGAACCGTTGCTTTGACGGGAATGACTCCGCTCAGAGTTGTTGTTGGCCTTAGACTGGCTGAGTTGTGTCTGAAAAGTTTTACCATCAACAGATCTTTGGCTGCCAAAACTTTGCTCAGAGCCTGACTCATGCGTCTTGGAATAATGATCTAGATCCCCTCCTCTACCTGCTTCACGGGCTACTCTGGATCCAGCTGCCTGAGTGAAAGTTCCCTGAGGTTGTGGGTGTCCATGCAAGGACTCCGTGCAAGCAAAGAGAGATGTTGGAAGGATGGCATCATCCTGGCTTCTTGGCGGACCAGCGTAAGCATTGCTAATCTAAAAAAATAAAGTAGCAAAAGGGAAATACATGACTGAGAGAACATTTAAACCTTGTCTGGTACACATGTGGGGTTAAAACTGAACAGCAATGACATAGTTCTAGG
Source organism: Pseudamia nigra (assembly GCA_029823295.1). NCBI lineage: Eukaryota > Metazoa > Chordata > Actinopteri > Kurtiformes > Apogonidae > Pseudamia > Pseudamia nigra. The sequence goes on along the minus strand of JAQQAE010022237.1, from coordinate 4,168 downwards.
GATGACTTTGCCCTGAAACATAAGTGAAACATCTCATTGCACACGGACACTGTACAAAGCACCAGAATAGGCAGATGTGAAAAGATATACTCTACCAGTCACAACTTTGTACACACCTTCATTAGTGTTTTTCTTTATTCTTATCATTTCCAATATGGTACATTAATACTGAAGACATCCAAACTGTGACAGAACACGTGTGGAACTAGAAAGCACTCTGATTGCAGACCTCTGCCAAGACAGCTCAGTTTCTCTTCATACATTTGTTGGGATACAACAGTGAAAACAAATAGCCCTCACTGTTAGATTCTTTGAACGTGAAAAACTACCATTAACATTTGGAATCACATATATATCATTATTAGCTCAAAAGTTATTCATGAAAAATAATATTACCATGATGGTAGTTTTCTTTTGGATCTAACTCTGTAAATGCTGAAGATGTGTCAAATCCGTGGACACCTTACCGAATCAGCAGATTTTCCACTACAATTTGGTGTCAGTTTCATGGCTATAGCTAAATTTACTAACTTAGGGTGCTTTCACACCTATGGCATTTGGTCCACTTCAAGCTGACCAGAGTCCAGAACACCTGCAAGTTCAGTTCGTTTGGGCTGGTGTGAAGGCGGACCAGTTAGATTTGGTCCAGACTAAAAGAACCGTACTGAGACCACCTGGAAAAGGTGGTCTCAGTACGGTTCGTACGCCTCCATCCGAACTCCGGTACAGTTCGCTGATGGTGAGAACGCTGACTGGACCCGGTTCGGTCCAGCTGTCTGTAATGTAGCACTTTTTGGTCTATGGAGGCTTCCGTAGCAAGCTGTAATGTACATTTCAAGCTAGTAAACTTCTCTATGTCAGAGCCTTTTGATAAGTCTTCTCCGTGCAAAAAGAAGCGCACAGTATTTCGACCCAAATACGATTTCCATGCTGGAACAACAGCAGTATTTGTGCTTTTTGCACAAACAAATGATGACAATAATAAATCACCAGAAAAACAAGTAAAATAGTACCATTCATTATTCCGAAATAAAATTAAATCCGATATTTTCGTCTGCTGGATTTTCCCCTGTACAAATGCTGTGCCAATCAGCTCTCACTTAAGTCACCCAAAACACAGTATTTTGTAAACAGCACCGCCACATGAGTAGGGGGATGTACAACATTCATGGTGGTTGGTTCATTTGCAAAAACGCTGGTGTGAATGTGGACTGAACTAGTTGAGAATTGAAACATTGTAACAACTTGTGGGTCTAATCGACCCAGTATACTGGACTAACAGGTGTCAAAGCATCCTTAGAGCAGATATTTTTCCTCAACCCTTGTGAGTATAAGCATTCCGGATCTATATACCCAGAATATTGCCCAAATCTGGATCATACTTTGCGGTTTGATCAAATCCATTATGGTGTAATCCTATGTTTTTTGGCTAAATTTTCTATATGTTATTTGTGGCATTACAAGGACAAATGATGAATTTTGAAAATCTCCCAACAGTTATCATTAATTGAAGTGCAGCATTGAAAGCTTATTTACCAAGTTTCATACTTTCCTGGACCTCCGTAAGGATGCTGGGTGGGTATTCAAAAAACAAAAGAGTGCAGCATGTGTCTTTAGAATTACCTAGTGGTTTTATTTTTTTCGGCTTTCAGTTTCTGTATTTGTTGTCATTTGTCAGGGACATCCATTTTGGTTTGATCTGTTACATAATGGGTGTGAAACATACTAAGTTTCATTCTGACTGGCTTTCACTTTTAAATGTCTCCAGGTCTCAATTTTCAGCCACAATAATGATTACCGGTAGTTCAGTTTATTGATTATTTTTGGTGGTGATGGATGGACTGTGAAATTCTGGTCGAATACTGATGTTTTAAATAACAACTTGGCTAGTAACTTATGAAAGTAGTACCAATTTTTTCCTTGAGCCTTGGAATTGTTTTGAAGTCTATCAGCTGTACCACACTATTTTTAACCTGGCACAAATTGAGATTAATCAAACAAATATTATAACACAACAGATAAAAGCAGGCCACGGCTATCAAGGCAGATAAGTCAACAACACAGATATATTGGTGCCAACCCAATTGTTGTATCAATTAAATGTTCTGTAAACATGGTTCTCAAACTTTTTTAGCTCAAGACTGAAGAAAACCATTGTATTTCTCCTCCAAACACAAATCTAAAATGTTGCATTTTTAACGAGTAATCACTCAGATTGCAGACCTCTGCCAAGGTAGCTCAGTTTCTCTTAATACATTTGTTGGGACATGACAATGAAAACAAATGGCCCTCACTGTTGGATTCTTTGACAATGAAAGCCTACCATTAACATTTGGAATCACATACATATCATTATTAGTTCAATAGTTATTCATGAAAGTAATATTTCTGGGTCTATCCCCACAAATGTTGAAGATATGTCAAATATGTTGACACATTAAACTTTCCACTACACTTTGGTGTCAGTTTCATGTCTGTAGCTTTATTTGCTAGCTTACAGTAGCTATTTTTCCTCAACCCCTGTAAGTATAATCATTCTGGATCACTATATCTGGGATACTGCCCATATCTGGATCAATCTTTGTGGTTTGATAGAATCTATTGTGGTGTTATCCTGTGTTTTTTGGCGACATTCTCTGGGTGTTATTTTTGCGTTACAAAGACAAATGCTGAATTTGGCCCTGTCTCACAATGATGACGCATCCTTTAAAAATCTTCTGGATCCAGACGATGATCCACATTATTAACTGAATCTAATCGATTGGTCCATGTGCCATTTCTGACCAATCCTGAAATTTAAATCCAAATCTGTTTAAAAATGAACATTTTGAACAAACAGATAAATGAACTAATGCCAACCCATAATATGTTGTGTATTTTAAATTATCCAGACTAGTCACATATAGATTCACAAGGTAGTCACCTGGAACGGTTTTCAAAACATGTGTGCCTTGTCAAGAGTTAATGTGTGATCTTTTTGCTACTTTCTGAGGCTGGTAATTCTAATAATCTTATTCCCTGCAGCAGAGGTACGTAGCTCTTGATCTTCTGTTCCTCATGAGAGCCTGTTTCATCACAGTGGTTCATATTTTTGGTGACTTCACTTGGAGACACATTTAAAGTTCTTGAGATTTTTCATACTGACTAATCTTCATTTCTTAAAGTAATGATGGACTGTCTCTTGCCAAAATATGGAATTGTACAATAGATTTAGTAGCATGAACAGGGCTAGTGACTCTGTACCCACCCTTGGTCTGCATGGACAACTGATGGTTTGTAGTACATTATGATGGAAATAAATGACAAATTCTTGACAAGGCACAACTGTGATTTGAAAACTATTCTTTGAATAAGAGAGTGCCATGATTATACAGAGCTGTCATCAAAGCTAAATGTGGCTACTTTGGACAATCTAAAATATAATACATGTTCTGTGTATTTATCTGTGTTTATAACACTTTTGTTTACTACATAATTCCATATGTGTTCTTTCAGTTTTGATGTCTTCAGTATTAAATGTACAATGTAGAAAATAATGAACATTTAAAAAAATAACACTGAAAAAGGTGTGCCCAATCTTTTGACTGGTAGTATGCAGCAGGTTGCAACAATTGCTGTTAATGAAAAAAATACCATTGCACCTCTGATGCTTTGGACTTCTTATGTCAGTAAATTGTTCAGCCCTACATACCACAAGTGAAGCAACTGTCTTTGCTCGATCACCCCCATACAGAGTTGCACTTTCGGCAGGTCCTACGGTAGAGGAGAGCTGGGGTCTTCCAAGAGGTTGAAAATCAGGCTTGTCAATTCCAGCCATTGAAGCCAGTTGACCTAGGCTTAAAAAAAAAAAAAAAATGAAATGAATGAATAAAAATTAAATGTCTGGAACAGATGTCTAGAACACACTGTCGTGATAGGACAGGGAGCAAAAATACAGTGAGTGAATTTGCTGAGTAGTGGTCCCTCGTTTATTGCGGGGGGTTACGTTCTAAAAATAACCCACGATAGGCGAAATCCGCAAAGTAGATTCCTATGGAAAAACTGCGTTCAGGCCCAAACATTTGTTTGAGAAACAGAAAAAATAAATAAATAAATGCTTTCCTACAAAAAAAACACAATGGCCTCCAGAAACAACAAATTTAATTTCAACAATCAACCTACGAAGCTG
>JAQQAE010022236.1:0-10298 GCA_029823295.1 Pseudamia nigra | reverse complement strand
CGGAGAACCCGGAGAGAACCCACGCAGACACGGGGAGAACATGCAAACTCCACACAGAAAGGCCCCACCACCCGGTGATGGAATCGAACCCAGGACCTTCTAGCTGTGAAGCATGAGTGCTACATTTTGGCAGTTTAAAACATTTCAATCCCCCATGTTATAAAAATGAGGTTATAAAGAGTTTTTTTCCAACCTTTGCAGCTGGAGGTGTCCTGTCAGCAGTTTTACAGACATCTCTTTTATCATTGTGGTCTATGGGGAAGATGCCGTCTTGGCAGGCGTGTAGTACTGGCGAATGGCCACTAGAGGAAGCAGCTTCAAAATGTTGCCACAGTCTGGTTTCTGGTTCTTATGATACTTCGTGGTTTTCAGCCTTGGTCCTTGTGCGCAGAGAATTTTTCTGAGTCTGTGAATTTTTAACAATATGCTGAGAAACAGTGTTCTTTAATTTGTACCCTATGCAGGTTGCTGTCATCAAATTAAAAAATGGACATATAATTTGCATCATAATGATTGTCTGAGCTAATGGATCAAATGACGTACTTTTATTTAAAGGACTTGGGCTCATTTGTATTTATGTGTCATCAGGTAAGGATGTGGCCACTAATGTAGAGGTATACTGGCCGGACGGTCGTTCAATCGCTCGACCCCTGGAGCCATCAGAGATCAACTCTGTTCTAGAGATTCATTATCCCAGAGACGAGGAGGAAGTCACGCCAACCGAGGAGATCGAGGTACGGCAGCTTCACACTCATCCTACAGATGACTGGATTAACATATAGTCTGCATTCTGTATTAAATCTATTTAACTTTGAGATGTGAATAACTGACACTGTGACGACCAGAGTCTATGATTGGCTGGAAATCAGTGCACATTAACCAGTGCACTTCTGCAAATGCACACTAGCCAATACGTACCTTTGTTCTGGAGTTTTCTCTGCATCAGAATAATCTCAGTGTTGGAGCATATATAGCTTTAAGAATTCACTTTGTTTTCTTTACTGTGAACTTATGCAGAATCTTTTAAACCATTAAATCATTTTTCATTTTGTTGATTGTTTGGCACTTTTGTTGATGTCCATTTTTATTATTTCAGTTCACGGATTATGTCATGGATTTTTGGTTATTTTTGTCGTGACATTCATTCGTGCTTCCCGTTCATCTCCGAATCCATTTTAAAATTCTTTTATTTGTTTTTAAGTCTTTGAATGGCCACACCCCTTTTTTATTTGGCTGACCTGCTGTTTTTTGGTCTTCTTTTATTTATATTCATTTTTGTTAATTTTGGTAATATTTTGTTTGATTTTTTTTGTCATTTTGGTTTATTTTTTGGATTGCATTATTGGATTTTTGGTCATTTTATAGATGATGTCTTTTTGGTCATTTAAATTTTGTGGATTATATTGATGGATTTATATTCATTTTTTGTTAATTTTGGTAATATTATGCTTTATTTTTCATCATTGTGGTTTAATTTTTGGATTACATTTGTGGATATTTGGTCATTTTATAGATGATGTCTTTTTGGTCATTTAAATATTGTGGATTACATTGTTGGATTTATATTCAGTTTTGTTAGTTTAGGTAATTACTATGTTTGATTTTTATTCATTTACTGTAGTTTGATTTCGGATTATACTGTTGAATTTTTGGTCATTTTTATTCATTTTGTGCATTACACAGTTGATTTGTGTTCATTTTTTGCTCATCATGTGAATCATTCAGTTGATCTTATTGCTTCTTTTTATTGTTAGCTGCTGCTGGTGGTCTGAGCTTTTAGAAACATGACTTTTGACTGTAGTTTTTAATCCCATGCTGTGTGCTTTGCAGTGCGGTCACGGCTTTGCTCTAAATGAGTACGGACGCTGCACTGGTGAGTTAAATAGACAAACCTGTGAAACAGTCTGTCTTTGCGTCCTTGTTTAACGTCCTCAAGAGGCGTCTCTCTGTTTCCCTCACCTGCCCCTCCCTCAGATAAAGACGAGTGTACCCACTTCCCCTCTGTGTGCCCCCTCGACCGTCCCATCTGCACCAACACCTACGGCAGCTACAAGTGCCGAGCCAAGAGGAGATGCAACCAGGGCTTTGAGCCCAACGATGATGGGTCGGCCTGTGTGGGTGAGTCATACCAGCAGACCCTGGTGGGAAGTAGAGTCAGGGTAAAAATGTCATCGTAATAAAGCGTTGATGTGGGTAATTGTTATGATAAATATTAAATCATTATTCTATTTGAGTTTAAACCAGTTATTTGTGGATTTAAAGGCTTGGTAAAAGACAAAACAAGATGAAAAACAAGCAAAAACAAAAATGTAAAAACAATAACATAATGTGATGTGAACGACACAAAAAGCCAAACTATGTTAAAGGTGCAACAAGAGTTAGCATGTTCCTATTGATTTTGTGATATTTATCTGTTTATGTTGATTAAATGTGACATGAGAGGAGCAAAAAACGGAAAGGGAAATTATGTAAAAGATGCAAAAGGATGAAAACAACATTAAAGACAAATATGGAAAATATTTTGTCTTTGAATTTGTTACTTTTACAAAAATAAAATGCCATTAGTTTGCTTTGTTTTAATTTAATGCTGACAAAGTCAGTGTAGACACACATCAGCAAGTTTGTATCATTACAGAGACAAAACACAAATGTTTAGCATGATATATAATCAACAGTTTTTTCTTTATATTTATTATTTTCATCAGTGTACAGTACATTAATACTGAGGACATCCAAAGTGTGAAAGAACATATTTGGAATTATGTAAACAAAAAAGTGAAAAAAAAACAACACATTTCATATTTTAGATTGTCCAAAGTCTGGCAATTCAATCTAGGGAAGGAAGACCAAAAGCTGTGTCTGCTGCAGAGGATGAATTTATTAGAATCAGTAGACGATCCTCATCAGAGCCAACTTCAACATGGTGTTTGATAGTTTTCATGACTGCAGTTTAAAGGTCTTGAGGTCTTTCAGACTGACTGATCTTCATTCCTTCATTTAAAGTGTTCATGACATGCTCTTCCATGTTTTCTGATTAATCTATGATGTTGCATCATGGAAGTCTCATCTTAATCATGCCAAAAAGTGCAAAAAACAAAGTTGACCTACTTCCTAGAAATTCTCACAAAGTCTTGGTTGCAAAAAGGTCATTCTCACTGCAGTGGTGGCTAAGAGCTAGGCTAGTTTCAGCCTTCAGAGGGTAACACTTACAACCGCAAACGTGGAGGTCATAGTCAAAGTCTCCAGCTGAAGGAAGCAGCATCTGTCAACAGCTTGGTTCTGTGAACACCAGTCATGTTCACACAGATCATACAGTATGTGTCAAACAACAAGGTTCACAGGCCAAATCTTGCACGACAGGTGATTACATTTGGCCTGCGAGATGATATCGCAACTGTATTATAACTGGCCTGCTACTATAATGTATGCATACCACTGACACAAGTCCCACAATGCACGGCATAGCACCAGGTCCCCTTCAGCTGCTCACACAAGCACTGCTCCTCACGTCTCTGAGCGCACCTATTCAGTCTGTCTGGATTAAATGTAAACTATAACACCACAAAACAAATGGATGAATAGACAGTGTCGACACATAGGATCAGATTAGAAACGTTCACTTTATTGGTGGAGCTGACATTGATATGGCTGTAATTACAGAACATAATGATGGCACTGTGAGACAAAACACCAGGGCAGGTAGGCTCCAAATACCTGGACAAACAGCAGACGCAGCAGAATGCTCTACACTTGGCAATGTATCTTTAGGTCCCTATTTATCTATGAATAATGCATTACAATGCCCACGATGAAAACACAGCTGGGGTAGGTCAGTTGTTACAGAAATATGGACCCTGTCCGGCCCTTGTCATTGAGCCAGATTTCAATTTTGGCTCCTGCTCTGTATGAGTTTGACACCCCTGACATACATAGATGCACAATCCACCTCCTTTGCTCTTACCAAAGTCACGGTTGTGATCGCTCCAGTGGATGGTGCATCCTGCTAGCTGCACAGCTGTCTCGGGGATCCTGGGGTGCAGCTCAGTTTCACTCATGATCATCACACAGTAGTCAGATGTTATGAAAGTTATGAAGTTGTCAGATACTGGAGCAGGGCACAGCTTGGCAAGCGCAGCTACACGGCTCAGTAACCCAATAATAGTAACATACAGTATGTTCAGTCTTACCGTATTTTCTGGGTGATATGTTGCTCCGGTAGTTAGTCGCACGAGCCAAAAAATGCATAATGAAGAAGAAAAAAACGTGTATTAGTCGCTCTGCAGAACAGGTCGCATCTGTTCGGGGCTCAGGTGCACTGCCATGGGTGCACGGTTGAGTTGAGCTGCGCTGCGGCAGGGTGACAAGCACCCTGCAGTCGAATTTATTCAAAGTACAAGTCGCTCCGATGTATTTGTCGCTCCCCTCGCCACACTATGCAAAAATTGTGACTTTTAATCAGGAAAATACGGTAATTTGTTTTTTGGAAGGGTGCTCAGACACTTCAAGTTACACAATCTTGCATTTAACACCAGCACCCATCAGACTTGTACTGTTTAACTTCTCCCCTCAGCCCAGAAACTCCAAATAAGGTGAATTCATTCATTTTAGGAAGACGGCTCCCCACTTGTAATCTTGTGTTGTTTGTTCTGGAATAATTACAGGCTATTTTGAGTTAGGATGAGTACAAAGCTTATCTAAAAGAACCCAATATTAAAATGAGGTTGCTGCAAATGAACATGCCACGAGTACTTTAAAGATGGTCTATCTTTAAATGTAACTGAGTATTTCTTGCCAGTATGGATTTGTACAGTATTCATAGTAACATTAATAGGACTATTGACTCTTAACCCACCCTTCTTCTGCACAGGACAACTGACGGTCTAAAGCACATTAAGAAGGGAAGGAATGATACAAATGAACTCACCTGTGATTTGAAAACCTCATGAATCTGATGAGTGTGAAAAGCTGTCATCAAAACTAACTGTGTCTACTTTGGAGAATCTAAACTCTAAAACATGTTCTGGATTGTTTAATACTTTTTCGTTTACTTACACATCTCCATACATGTTCCTTCACAGGTTTAGTAGCTTCAGTATTAATGTATAATATTGAAACTGATGAAAAATAAACAAAAAAAGAAAACACTGAAAGAGAAGGTGTGTCCGAACTTTTGACTGGCGGTGTCCATCAATCACAGCTGTCATTACCATTTTTCTCTCCCAGCTCTAGTTGAAGCTGGATTGACCTGATCAGGAGAAGAAAGTTGTCCCAGCCACGGAATGAGATGCATTAATCTGCTTTAATGACTCTGGGTTTGAGTCAAGTCTTGGAGGTGCTAACATTCCTCAGGCTGTGTCCCTCCTCTGCACCCTGCCGTCCTGCATGACTAACTCCTCCATGTGAATGAGCTCCTTTCAGCCGTTAAGACGCAGATGTTGGCTGACTTTTCCCCTCTTATTTGTCTTTTTTCCTACAGCGCAGGTGGCTTACTTCGGGGGGACGCGGTCATCGGGGGAACGCAAGTGGCCGGGCGTTTCCCTGTGGTCACTCTCTGTTTCTGTGCTCCCGCTCATGTCTACCCATCTGCTGACCAGGCTGCTGTAGCCGCCGCTGTCCTCCCCCCCTTCCTAAACCTCTCCACTGATGTACAGAAACTCAGACTTTTAACAGAAACATATAGGGAAAAAAACACCTCTCTCTGGATCCCTGCTCTCATTTTTCATCGGTTATTTCCAGTCTTGCCTCCTCCTCACTGCTGCTATGTGTCACCTCCTGGTTCCCGGCCCCCTCTGGACTATAAAGACACTCACAGGGAGCATGCCCGCTGGGAGCTACAGGGTTCAGAACTAACTGTGTCACACCAACAGAGTCCTCACGTCATCTCCTGGCACTTATCGTAGTGGGACCTGAACTGAGGCCAAGTCAATAAGTGGAGCTGCAGCGGGAAAACCAGTGCACAGACAACAGGCAGACCCACTGGCTCCGCAGACCGGGTTCATTACAGACGCTCCGAGGCTCCATCTGTATCGTCACCATGCCACTATGTCTGTCCTTAAAGTGTCACTCTTGTTGTGGGCTTACTGGGATGCTGAAGAGCGCCAGCCTCCAGGTTTTTAGGTTCTGCGTGTTTGAGTGAGTCTACTGCATCTGAAAAGCCCGTCGGTCTCGACTGGTTGGTTGCGTTTTGTCAACTGTAAATTTTACAACATAGTGAGGAAGATCAGGAGCAGGCAGGAGTAAATTTAATCTCTCTACCTAGAAGAAAACTTTAAAGCTCAGAAGACGAAGTTGAGAAAAACAGTAGGAATCATGTTTGAGGCCATTCATTGGAGTACACAGAAACAGCACTCAAATAAAAGTACCAGTACTTTATAACTACAATGACTCAAGTACTTATAAACATACCGTAAGTTCATGAATAAAAGTAAAAAACAGTCTCATAACCTGAGGATTTATGTCAGCATAATACATTTAAACACGTCTATTGGTCATTTTTATTTATTTCCACTATGAATTTGATCAATTTTTGTTGCTTTTTGTTGGTTATTTTGTTCATATTTACAATTGTTGCTGCCTGTGCAGTTTTTGGCTCATATTTTATTAACCTTTTTACTTATTTTGAACATCTGGTGGCTTTTTGTTTGATTTCTTCATTACATTGTTCATTGGTGTTCATTTATTTGATGATTTTCTTCCTTTTTGCTCATTTAGTTGCTTATTTTGTTCATTTCCACTTACGTTAATTTAATCATTTTCCTGACTGTTTTGCTCAGTTTCATTAATTTCCTTGAGTAATTTGCTAATTTTTTGCTCATTTTGTTGCTTCTGATGATCAGTTTTGTACATTTTGTTGCATAGTTTATTCATTTTGATAATTTTCTTGATTGTTTTGCTTATTTTGTATTTCATTGATTATTATTATTGCAAGCTTATTTACTCCTATTCATTGAGTTGGAGCAATATATAACGGAGTATGTTTTTTCACGATAAATGTAACAGAGTAAGAGTAAAAAGTATTTTGCGAACCAACTACTCTCATTTTAAGGGTGAAGGAGTAGTTGAGTACTACCCACCTCTGAGACTTAAATGAGATAGCTTATCGAGTTGACGAGGGTGTACTCCTCCTTTGCACAAAGTCACCAGGGACTGGATTGGGCGGCGGTGACCTATGCAGGGTTTACAGTGTTCCTGTCTTTGACATGTGCAGAGGAGCCTGAGATCTGATTTTGTGGATGACTGCTCTACATTCTATGCCACACACCTGTAGAGCTGTTAATCAGAAGGTGGATTTGCCAGGTATAGATGACATTTTGTTCCACAGCAGCTCTAGTACTGCACATTTTCTTCTCCTAAGGTACAGTTCACTAATAGGCAGAATGGAGTCCAGTCCGGATCCTGACTCTGTCCGGACCCAGAGCCAGAACCAATGTATGTAACATCACGTTTTATTCAGCTTTGACGGAGATTACGTATTGACCAACAATGTTTCTACACTACTACTAAGCACATGGGACATCCTACCTGTCTCTGATTGGCCAGTTTTCTTTTCCTTCGTGGGTTTAAGTTGGTTGGGTTTAGGCATAAGGACTGATGGTGCGTTCCAGTTGTACTTGGAAGTCAGAATTTCTAAGTTCCTAGTTGGAAATTTCATCAGGAACGCCCTCTCCATTCAGAATTCCAACCTGGAAAGTTGGAGCAACTCCACCAACCCTGATTTTTTCATCCACCACATGTTACTATGCTGTTTGTATGCATAGAATGCCACGTACAGATGCTATCACATAGAATGCACAATGTGTCTGGAAGTTGTCCATGCACCGAATGAGCCAGCTTTCCAGTACGCGTCCATGTCTTTCTGACCTCGCAGCTGGAATGCGATCAGCTCGGAATTTACGTCAATCCCAGTTCTGACCTCCGAGTTCCGAGATAAATAGAGCACACCATGAAATTAGTCAAGATGAGGGCAAGAATGTCAGCCAATCACAGGCAGAGTAGGGCGGGCCTTCACTGAATAGAGGTGCGGAAAACCTGCGTTACAAGTGTAAACGACTGCCACTTTTGTGGAAGCGACAGGGAGAGATAAGTATAAAGGAGTGAGAGGGTAAGAGAGAGAAAAATGGCAAAATTGTGAGTCATGACTTGTGCTAAATGGAGGAAGGTTGGTTGACACTGAAAACAAGGCTTTTAATCTGGAATGGACTGAAGTGTTTATGTTGATCCTTCCCATAGAAAGCTTGAATCGGCTGTTTCATCCGTTCTGAGACCCTGGCAGTGGCTAAAAGTGGGAATGTGAGCCATCTCTATGAAACGAAGCACAACATTACATTTGAGAAGAGTTACCCACTAAATTCAGCCGGTTGGCTATGGAAAACAACATGTCTTAAAGCTAGCTATGACTGCTCAACGAGGATTTTGAACACGTTCACTTCCTGGCCACCTCACTGACGAGTATCTGCCCAGAGTTGCAGATTTTGGGATGCCACACAAAAACACTGGAGGCACTGTTGAGTGTCTGAGCCTCTTATTATGAAAGATCTTATTGCCTATACATAATTTAGTTTGCTGTTTGTTTTAATTATCACTGTACATGGCCCTCCAGAGGCCAGAGTTGCACTGAAAATAGTTAATTCGTTTGATTTGACACTTCACACAGTGCATATGTTGATACGATAACAATGCTACTTCAATATACAGAATATAAATTAATTGTAATGTATAACTAAATTATAATGCAGTTTAAGCATGACGATTCTGTATCTAACGACATTTTTCTCTATCTGGACCTGAAGAGAATGAGCAGGACTAGAGCTACCATGGAGTTCTAATCATAATAATGTGTTTTATGTACAGTATAGGCACCTTACTTAACACTCAAGGACACCATGCAGTGAACAAAGAGTAAAAAACAGTTAACAAAAACAGTAGGGAAGACATAAGATGATACTGCTGGAGACTGTTGAAGACTTAAATGAGTGCTTATCTCCTTTAAATCTCAAGTATGACTCCTGCCACTGTTCTGTCTCATATATTTGTAATATATGAGAACCATATAAGCCAAAATAAAATGAAATGGGATTCTCAAGATTGTCTTCTGAGCTGTAAAAGTGCAATCTTTATGCAGTAAATATTTCCTCTGGGAAGTACAGTAGAGGTGCCCTTGAATCTACTGGATTTACTATGGTTTATTTAAATCACACATGAAATAATTTGCCAAATAAAACAGAAAGATGTGATAAGAAGATGAAGACAAAATGAAAACTTATCTCAAGAAGGGGCTCACAGTGTTAGAAATGGTTAGAAAAAAACACACTTTCTTGGATCTGCTCTAAATTTTAACTCGTAAAACATGACCATATGGAGCCAAACGGAGCTCATATCTGCTTGAAGAAACATAATGAAAATTATGTTCAAGTATTGATTGATTTTCTGAATTAGGGTGAGATGTTAGTCCAACTGTGTTTTTTCATTTTTCACAGATGTGTAAAATGAAAAATAAGCAGAATGTGATCACTTGCAAAACACTGAAGCACTATGTTTAACTGGAAATACTACAAAGACTAATGAGACATTTGATTGTGTTTGAAAATTATGCTCACTCTGAATTTGATGCCAGCCACGTTTCAAAAAGGGGTCAGAGTTGTGTTTACACCGTGCTGCACTACTTCTTCTTTTAACAACATCTGGAAACAGATAATAAGCATCATTTTAACCGTGGGATTTTTCCCATTCCAGTGTTATGTAGGCTGTCCGCTGCTCAACAGCTCGTGATCTCCTTTGTCAGACTCTTTCACTACACAGCCATGCTGTTGGAATACATGCACAATGTCGTTTGACATTGTCTGGATGAAATAAACAAAGCCTTCACTAAAAAGACATTGTCTCCTTAGCAGCATACATTTCTCCAAAACCTGTTGATATTGCTCAGTATTATTGTTGCCTTCATAAACGTGCATATTACCCATGTGTGCTAATGCACCATCACAGATACTGGATTTTGAACTGAGCATTGATATGAGACTGGACACTCCCTCTCCTCTTGATTTCTAGTCCAGAATTTCAAATGTGGACGAGTCAGACCACAGGACAGTTTTCACTGGGATTTAGTTTGTTGTAAATGAGCTCGGGCCCAGAGGAGGTACCGTAGTAACCTTTCTGGATCACCTTTAAATAGGGTTTTCTCTTTGCATGGTAGAGTTTTAAGTGTCGTGGATGCAGCAACGTACAGTAGTACCTGGCTGTACGAAATTAATCCGTTCTGGCGTGACACTTGTACAGCAAATATTTCTTACACCAGGGTG